>JAAVTI010000859.1:0-10766 GCA_011947335.1 Phytophthora constricta
CAGCACTGCGAGCCGCGTGCAGCCCCCTAAACAGGTCCAGCAGCGACTTGAACATGCACACCGACGCCAACAGCAGGTCTAACAGGTACTTTGACGACAGTGGCATCACTGCGAGCCGCGTGCTGCGCCACAGCAGGTCTAGCAGCTAATTGTACGGGCAAGGTGACGCCGGCAGCAGGTCTGACGGGCACTTGGACGACGGTGGCATCACTGCGAGCCATGTGCACTGCCCCAGCAGATCCGCAGCGACTTGAACAGGCACGCCGACACCAGCGGCAGGTCGGACGGGCACTTGGACAGCGGAGGTAGCACTGCGAGCCGCGTGCTGCGCCCAACAGGTCCAGCAGCTAATTGAATGGGCAGGCCGACACCAGCAGCAGGTCTGACGGGCGCTGGACAGCGGAGGCAGCACTGCGAGCCGCGTGCTGCGCCCAGCAGGTCCAGCAGCTAATTGTGGGCAGGCCGAGACGCAGCAGCAGGTCTGACGGGCACTTGGACGACGGTGGCATCACTGCGAGCCGTGCACTGCCCCAGCAGATCTAGCAGCGACTTGAACAGGCACGCCGACACCAGCAGCAGGTCGGACGGGCACTTGACGACGGTAGCAGCACTGCGAGCCGCGTGCTGCCCCAGCAGGTCTAGCAGCGATTGAACGGGCAGGCCGACACCAGCAGCAGGTCTGACGGGCACTTGGACGACGGTGGCAGCACTGCGAGCCGCGTGCTGCCCCAGCAGGTCCAGCAGCGAATTGAACGGGCACGCCGACACCAGCAGCAGGTCGACGGGCGCTTGACAGCGGAGGCAGCACTGCGAGCCGCGTGCTGCCCCCAACAGGTCCAGCAGCTAATTGAATGGGCACGCCGACACCAGCAGCAGGTCTGACGGGCGCTTGGACAGCGGAGGCAGCACTGCGAGCCGCGTGCTGCGCCCAACAGGTCTAGCAGCTAATTGAACGGGCAGGCCGACACCAGCAGCAGGTCTGACGGGCACTTGGACGACGGTGGCAGCACTGCGAGCCGCGTGCACTGCCCCAGCAGGTCCAGCAGCGACTTGAACAGGCACGCCGACACCAGCAGCAGGTCTGACGGGCACTTGGACAGCGGAGGCAGCACTGCGAGCCGCGTGCTGCGCCCAACAGGTCTAGCAGCTAATTGAATGGGCAGGCCGACACCAGCAGCAGGTCTGACGGGCACTTGGACAGCGGAGGCAGCACTGCGAGCCGCGTGCTGCGCCCCAACAGGTCCAGCAGCTAATTGAATGGGCAGGCCGACACCAGCAGCAGGTCTGACGGGCGCTTGGACAGCGGAGGCAGCACTGCGAGCCGCGTGCTGCCCCCAACAGGTCCAGCAGCGACTTGAACATGCACACCGACGCCAACAGCAGGTCTAACAGGTACTTTGACGACAGTGGCATCACTGCGAGCCGCGTGCTGCGCCACAGCAGGTCTAGCAGCTAATTGTACGGGCGCTGACGCCGGCAGCAGGTCTGACGGGCACTTGGACGACGGTGGCAGCACTGCGAGCCATGTGCTGCCCCAGCAGGTCCAGCAGCGACTTGAATGGGCACGCCGACACCAGCGGCAGGTCGGACGGGCACTTGGACAGCGGAGGTAGCACTGCGAGCCGCGTGCTGCGCCCAACAGGTCCAGCAGCTAATTGAATGGGCAGGCCGACACCAGCAGCAGGTCTGACGGGCGCTTGGACAGCGGAGGCAGCACTACGAGCCGCGTGCTGCCCCCAACAGGTCCAGCAGCGACTTGAACATGCACACCGACGCCAACAGCAGGTCTAACAGGTACTTTGACGACAGTGGCATCACTGCGAGCCGCGTGCTGCGCCACAGCAGGTCTAGCAGCTAATTGTACGGGCAAGCTGACGCCGGCAGCAGGTCTGACGGGCACTTGGACGACGGTGGCATCACTGCGAGCCGCGTGCACTGCCCCAGCAGATCCGCAGCGACTTGAACAGACACGCCGACACCAGCGGCAGGTCGGACGGGCACTTGGACAGCGGAGGCAGCACTGCGAGCCGCGTGCTGCGCCCAACAGGTCCAGCAGCTAATTGAATGGGCAGGCCGACACCAGCAGCAGGTCTGACGGGCGCTTGGACAGCGGAGGCAGCACTGCGAGCCGCGTGCTGCGCCCCAACAGGTCCAGCAGCTAATTGAACGGGCAAGCCGACGCCAGCAGCAGGTCTGACGGGCACTTGGACGACGGTGGCATCACTGCGAGCCGCGTGCTGCCCCAGCAGGTCCAGCAGCGACTTGAACAGGCACGCCGACGCCAGCAGCAGGTCTGACGGGCACTTGACGACGGTGGCATCACTGCGAGCCGCGTGCTGCGCCCAGCAGGTCTAGCAGCTAATTGAACGGGCACGCCGACACCAGCAGCAGGTCTGACGGGCACTTGGACAGCGGAGGCAGCACTGCGAGCCGCGTGCTGCGCCCAACAGGTCCAGCAGCTAATTGAATGGGCACGCCGACACCAGCAGCAGGTCTGACGGGCGCTTGGACAGCGGAGGCAGCACTGCGAGCCGCGTGCTGCCCCCAACAGGTCCAGCAGCGACTTGAACATGCACACCGACGCCAACAGCAGGTCTAACAGGTACTTTGACGACAGTGGCATCACTGCGAGCCGCGTGCTGCGCCACAGCAGGTCTAGCAGCTAATTGTACGGGCAAGCTGACGCCGGCAGCAGGTCTGACGGGCACTTGGACGACGGTGGCATCACTGCGAGCCATGTGCACTGCCCCAGCAGATCCGCAGCGACTTAAACAGACACGCCGACACCAGCGGCAGGTCGGACGGGCACTTGGACAGCGGAGGTAGCACTGCGAGCCGCGTGCTGCGCCCAACAGGTCCAGCAGCTAATTGAATGGGCAGGCCGACACCAGCAGCAGGTCTGACGGGCGCTTGGACAGCGGAGGCAGCACTACGAGCCGCGTGCTGCCCCCAACAGGTCCAGCAGCGACTTGAACATGCACACCGACGCCAACAGCAGGTCTAACAGGTACTTTGACGACAGTGGCATCACTGCGAGCCGCGTGCTGCGCCACAGCAGGTCTAGCAGCTAATTGTACGGGCAAGCTGACGCCGGCAGCAGGTCTGACGGGCACTTGGACGACGGTGGCATCACTGCGAGCCGCGTGCACTGCCCCAGCAGATCCGCAGCGACTTAAACAGACACGCCGACACCAGCGGCAGGTCGGACGGGCACTTGGACAGCGGAGGCAGCACTGCGAGCCGCGTGCTGCGCCCAACAGGTCCAGCAGCTAATTGAATGGGCAGGCCGACACCAGCAGCAGGTCTGACGGGCGCTTGGACAGCGGAGGCAGCACTGCGAGCCGCGTGCTGCGCCCCAACAGGTCCAGCAGCTAATTGAATGGGCAGGCCGACACCAGCAGCAGGTCTGACGGGCGCTTGGACAGCGGAGGCAGCACTGCGAGCCGCGTGCTGCCCCCAACAGGTCCAGCAGCTAATTGAACATGCACACCGACGCCAGCAGCAGGTCTGACGGGCACTTGGACGACGGTGGCATCACTGCGAGCCGCGTGCTGCGCCCAGCAGGTCTAGCAGCTAATTGTACGGGCAAGCTGACGCCGGCAGCAGGTCTGACGGGCACTTGGACGACGGTGGCATCACTGCGAGCCGCGTGCACTGCCCCAGCAGATCCAGCAGCGACTTAAACAGACACGCCGACACCAGCGGCAGGTCGGACGGGCACTTGGACAGCGGAGGCAGCACTGCGAGCCGCGTGCTGCGCCCAACAGGTCTAGCAGCTAATTGAATGGGCAGGCCGACACCAGCAGCAGGTCTGACGGGCGCTTGGACAGCGGAGGCAGCACTGCGAGCCGCGTGCTGCGCCCCAACAGGTCCAGCAGCTAATTGAATGGGCAGGCCGACGCCAGCAGCAGGTCTGACGGGCGCTTGGACAGCGGAGGCAGCACTGCGAGCCGCGTGCTGCGCCCAGCAGGTCTAGCAGCTAATTGTACGGGCAAGCTGACGCCGGCAGCAGGTCTGACGGGCACTTGGACGACGGTGGCATCACTGCGAGCCGCGTGCACTGCCCCAGCAGATCCAGCAGCGACTTAAACAGGCACGCCGACACCAGCGGCAGGTCGGACGGGCACTTGGACGACGGAGCAGCACTGCGAGCCGCGTGCCCGCCCAAGCAGGTCCAGCAGCTAATTGAATGGGCAGGCCGACACCAGCAGCAGGTCTGACGGGCACTTGGACAGCGGAGGCAGCACTGCGAGCCGCGTGCTGCCCCAGCAGGTCCAGCAGCGACTTGAATGGGCACGCCGACACCAGCAGCAGGTCTGACGGGCGCTTGACAGCGGAGGCAGCACTGCGAGCCGCGTGCTGCACCCCAGCAGGTCTAGCAGCTAATTGAATGGGCACGCCGACAGCAGCAGCAGGTCTGACGGGCGCTTGGACAGCGGAGGCAGCACTGCGAGCCGCGTGCTGCGCCCCAGCAGGTCTAGCAGCTAATTGTACGGGCAAGCTGACGCCGGCAGCAGGTCTGACGGGCACTTGGACGACGGTGGCATCACTGCGAGCCGCGTGCACTGCCCCAGCAGATCCGCAGCGACTTAAACAGACACGCCGACACCAGCGGCAGGTCGGACGGGCACTTGGACAGCGGAGGCAGCACTGCGAGCCGCGTGCTGCGCCCAACAGGTCCAGCAGCTAATTGAATGGGCAGGCCGACACCAGCAGCAGGTCTGACGGGCGCTTGGACAGCGGAGGCAGCACTGCGAGCCGCGTGCTGCCCCCAACAGGTCCAGCAGCGACTTGAACATGCACACCGACGCCAACAGCAGGTCTGACGGGTACTTTGACGACGGTGGCAGCACTGCGAGCCGCGTGCTGCGCCACAGCAGGTCTAGCAGCTAATTGTACGGGCAAGCTGACGCCGGCAGCAGGTCTGACGGGCACTTGGACGACGGTGGCATCACTGCGAGCCGCGTGCACTGCCCCAGCAGATCCGCAGCGACTTAAACAGACACGCCGACACCAGCGGCAGGTCGGACGGGCACTTGGACAGCGGAGGTAGCACTGCGAGCCGCGTGCTGCGCCCAACAGGTCCAGCAGCTAATTGAATGGGCAGGCCGACACCAGCAGCAGGTCTGACGGGCGCTTGGACAGCGGAGGCAGCACTACGAGCCGCGTGCTGCCCCCAACAGGTCCAGCAGCGACTTGAACATGCACACCGACGCCAACAGCAGGTCTAACAGGTACTTTGACGACAGTGGCATCACTGCGAGCCGCGTGCTGCGCCACAGCAGGTCTAGCAGCTAATTGTACGGGCAAGCTGACGCCGGCAGCAGGTCTGACGGGCACTTGGACGACGGTGGCATCACTGCGAGCCATGTGCACTGCCCCAGCAGATCCGCAGCGACTTAAACAGACACGCCGACACCAGCGGCAGGTCGGACGGGCACTTGGACAGCGGAGGTAGCACTGCGAGCCGCGTGCTGCGCCCAACAGGTCCAGCAGCTAATTGAATGGGCAGGCCGACACCAGCAGCAGGTCTGACGGGCGCTTGGACAGCGGAGGCAGCACTACGAGCCGCGTGCTGCCCCCAACAGGTCCAGCAGCGACTTGAACATGCACACCGACGCCAACAGCAGGTCTAACAGGTACTTTGACGACAGTGGCATCACTGCGAGCCGCGTGCTGCGCCACAGCAGGTCTAGCAGCTAATTGTACGGGCAAGCTGACGCCGGCAGCAGGTCTGACGGGCACTTGGACGACGGTGGCATCACTGCGAGCCATGTGCACTGCCCCAGCAGATCCGCAGCGACTTAAACAGACACGCCGACACCAGCGGCAGGTCGGACGGGCACTTGGACAGCGGAGGTAGCACTGCGAGCCGCGTGCTGCGCCCAACAGGTCCAGCAGCTAATTGAATGGGCAGGCCGACACCAGCAGCAGGTCTGACGGGCGCTTGGACAGCGGAGGCAGCACTACGAGCCGCGTGCTGCCCCCAACAGGTCCAGCAGCGACTTGAACATGCACACCGACGCCAACAGCAGGTCTAACAGGTACTTTGACGACAGTGGCATCACTGCGAGCCGCGTGCTGCGCCACAGCAGGTCTAGCAGCTAATTGTACGGGCAAGCTGACGCCGGCAGCAGGTCTGACGGGCACTTGGACGACGGTGGCATCACTGCGAGCCATGTGCACTGCCCCAGCAGATCCGCAGCGACTTAAACAGACACGCCGACACCAGCGGCAGGTCGGACGGGCACTTGGACAGCGGAGGCAGCACTGCGAGCCGCGTGCTGCGCCCAACAGGTCCAGCAGCTAATTGAATGGGCAGGCCGACACCAGCAGCAGGTCTGACGGGCGCTTGGACAGCGGAGGCAGCACTGCGAGCCGCGTGCTGCGCCCAACAGGTCCAGCAGCTAATTGAATGGGCAGGCCGACGCCAGCAGCAGGTCTGACGGGCGCTTGACGACGGAGGCAGCACTGCGAGCCGCGTGCTGCCCCCAACAGGTCCAGCAGCGACTTGAACATGCACACCGACGCCAACAGCAGGTCTAACAGGTACTTTGACGACAGTGGCATCACTGCGAGCCGCGTGCTGCGCCACAGCAGGTCTAGCAGCTAATTGTACGGGCAAGCTGACGCCGGCAGCAGGTCTGACGGGCACTTGGACGACGGTGGCATCACTGCGAGCCGCACTGCCCCAGCAGATCCGCAGCGACTTAAACAGACACGCCGACACCAGCGGCAGGTCGGACGGGCACTTGGACAGCGGAGGTAGCACTGCGAGCCGCGTGCTGCGCCCAACAGGTCCAGCAGCTAATTGAATGGGCAGGCCGACACCAGCAGCAGGTCTGACGGGCGCTTGGACAGCGGAGGCAGCACTACGAGCCGCGTGCTGCCCCCAACAGGTCCAGCAGCGACTTGAACATGCACACCGACGCCAACAGCAGGTCTAACAGGTACTTTGACGACAGTGGCATCACTGCGAGCCGCGTGCTGCGCCACAGCAGGTCTAGCAGCTAATTGTACGGGCAAGCTGACGCCGGCAGCAGGTCTGACGGGCACTTGGACGACGGTGGCATCACTGCGAGCCATGTGCACTGCCCCAGCAGATCCGCAGCGACTTAAACAGACACGCCGACACCAGCGGCAGGTCGGACGGGCACTTGGACAGCGGAGGTAGCACTGCGAGCCGCGTGCTGCGCCCAACAGGTCCAGCAGCTAATTGAATGGGCAGGCCGACACCAGCAGCAGGTCTGACGGGCGCTTGGACAGCGGAGGCAGCACTACGAGCCGCGTGCTGCCCCCAACAGGTCCAGCAGCGACTTGAACATGCACACCGACGCCAACAGCAGGTCTAACAGGTACTTTGACGACAGTGGCATCACTGCGAGCCGCGTGCTGCGCCACAGCAGGTCTAGCAGCTAATTGTACGGGCACGCTGACGCCGGCAGCAGGTCTGACGGGCACTTGGACGACGGTGGCATCACTGCGAGCCGCGTGCTGCCCCAGCAGATCCGCAGCGACTTGAACAGACACGCCGACACCAGCGGCAGGTCGGACGGGCACTTGGACAGCGGAGGCAGCACTGCGAGCCGCGTGCTGCGCCCAACAGGTCCAGCAGCTAATTGAATGCAGGCCGACACCAGCAGCAGGTCTGACGGGCGCTTGGACAGACAGTGGCAGCACTGCGAGCCGCGTGCTGCGCCCCAGCAGGTCTAGCAGCTAATTGTACGGGCAAGCTGACGCCGGCAGCAGGTCTGACGGGCACTTGGACGACGGTGGCATCACTGCGAGCCATGTGCACTGCCCCAGCAGATCCGCAGCGACTTAAACAGACACGCCGACACCAGCGGCAGGTCGGACGGGCACTTGGACAGCGGAGGCAGCACTGCGAGCCGCGTGCTGCGCCCAACAGGTCCAGCAGCTAATTGAATGGGCAGGCCGACACCAGCAGCAGGTCTGACGGGCGCTTGGACAGCGGAGGCAGCACTGCGAGCCGCGTGCTGCCCCCAACAGGTCCAGCAGCGACTTGAACATGCACACCGACGCCAACAGCAGGTCTAACAGGTACTTTGACGACAGTGGCATCACTGCGAGCCGCGTGCTGCGCCACAGCAGGTCTAGCAGCTAATTGTACGGGCAAGCTGACGCCGGCAGCAGGTCTGACGGGCACTTGGACGACGGTGGCATCACTGCGAGCCGCGTGCACTGCCCCAGCAGATCCGCAGCGACTTAAACAGACACGCCGACACCAGCGGCAGGTCGGACGGGCACTTGGACAGCGGAGGTAGCACTGCGAGCCGCGTGCTGCGCCCAACAGGTCCAGCAGCTAATTGAATGGGCAGGCCGACACCAGCAGCAGGTCTGACGGGCGCTTGGACAGCGGAGGCAGCACTACGAGCCGCGTGCTGCCCCAACAGGTCCAGCAGCGACTTGAACATGCACACCGACGCCAACAGCAGGTCTAACAGGTACTTTGACGACAGTGGCATCACTGCGAGCCGCGTGCTGCGCCACAGCAGGTCTAGCAGCTAATTGTACGGGCAAGCTGACGCCGGCAGCAGGTCTGACGGGCACTTGACGACGGTGGCATCACTGCGAGCCATGTGCACTGCCCCAGCAGATCCGCAGCGACTTAAACAGACACGCCGACACCAGCGGCAGGTCGGACGGGCACTTGGACAGCGGAGGTAGCACTGCGAGCCGCGTGCTGCGCCCAACAGGTCCAGCAGCTAATTGAATGGGCAGGCCGACACCAGCAGCAGGTCTGACGGGCGCTTGGACAGCGGAGGCAGCACTACGAGCCGCGTGCTGCCCCCAACAGGTCCAGCAGCGACTTGAACATGCACACCGACGCCAACAGCAGGTCTAACAGGTACTTTGACGACAGTGGCATCACTGCGAGCCGCGTGCTGCGCCACAGCAGGTCTAGCAGCTAATTGTACGGGCAAGCTGACGCCGGCAGCAGGTCTGACGGGCACTTGGACGACGGTGGCATCACTGCGAGCCGCGTGCACTGCCCCAGCAGATCCGCAGCGACTTAAACAGACACGCCGACACCAGCGGCAGGTCGGACGGGCACTTGACAGCGGAGGCAGCACTGCGAGCCGCGTGCTGCGCCCAACAGGTCCAGCAGCTAATTGAATGGGCAGGCCGACACCAGCAGCAGGTCTGACGGGCGCTTGGACAGCGGAGGCAGCACTGCGAGCCGCGTGCTGCCCCCAACAGGTCCAGCAGCTAATTGAATGGGCAGGCCGACACCAGCAGCAGGTCTGACGGGCGCTTGACAGCGGAGGCAGCACTACGAGCCGCGTGCTGCCCCAACAGGTCCAGCAGCGACTTGAACATGCACACCGACGCCAACAGCAGGTCTAACAGGTACTTTGACGACAGTGGCATCACTGCGAGCCGCGTGCTGCGCCACAGCAGGTCTAGCAGCTAATTGTACGGGCAAGCTGACGCCGGCAGCAGGTCTGACGGGCACTTGACGACGGTGGCATCACTGCGAGCCATGTGCACTGCCCCAGCAGATCCGCAGCGACTTAAACAGACACGCCGACACCAGCGGCAGGTCGGACGGGCACTTGGACAGCGGAGGTAGCACTGCGAGCCGCGTGCTGCGCCCAACAGGTCCAGCAGCTAATTGAATGGGCAGGCCGACACCAGCAGCAGGTCTGACGGGCGCTTGACAGCGGAGGCAGCACTGCGTGCTGCCCCCAACAGGTCCAGCAGCGACTTGAACATGCACACCGACGCCAACAGCAGGTCTAACAGGTACTTTGACGACAGTGGCATCACTGCGAGCCGCGTGCTGCGCCACAGCAGGTCTAGCAGCTAATTGTACGGGCAAGCTGACGCCGGCAGCAGGTCTGACGGGCACTTGACGACGGTGGCATCACTGCGAGCCATGTGCACTGCCCCAGCAGATCCGCAGCGACTTAAACAGACACGCCGACACCAGCGGCAGGTCGGACGGGCACTTGGACAGCGGAGGTAGCACTGCGAGCCGCGTGCTGCGCCCAACAGGTCCAGCAGCTAATTGAATGGGCAGGCCGACACCAGCAGCAGGTCTGACGGGCGCTTGGACAGCGGAGGCAGCACTACGAGCCGCGTGCTGCCCCCAACAGGTCCAGCAGCGACTTGAACATGCACACCGACGCCAACAGCAGGTCTAACAGGTACTTTGACGACAGTGGCATCACTGCGAGCCGCGTGCTGCGCCCCAGCAGGTCTAGCAGCTAATTGAACGGGCAAGCTGACGCCAGCAGCAGGTCTGACGGGCACTTGGACGACGGTGGCATCACTGCGAGCCGCGTGCACTGCCCCAGCAGATCCGCAGCGACTTGAACAGACACGCCGACACCAGCGGCAGGTCGGACGGGCACTTGGACGACGGTAGCAGCACAGCGAGCCGCGTGCCCGCCCCAGCAGGTCCAGCAGCGACTTGCATGGGCACGCCGAAGCCAGCAGCAGGTCTAGCAGCGACTGACTGGCACGCCGACACCAGCGGCAGGTCGGACGGGCACTTGGACAGCGGAGGCAGCACTGCGAGCCGCGTGCTGCGCCCAACAGGTCCAGCAGCTAATTGAATGGGCACGCCGACGCCAGCAGCAGGTCTGACAGGCGCTTTGACGACGGTGGCAGCACTACGAGCCGCGTGCTGCCCCCAACAGGTCCAGCAGCGGCTGAACATGCACACCGACGCCAACAGCAGGTCTAACAGGTACTTTGACGACAGTGGCATCACTGCGAGCCGCGTGCTGCGCCACAGC
>JAAVTI010000085.1:0-22407 GCA_011947335.1 Phytophthora constricta
TTTCACTCGCGGGCGACATTTCCTACTTAGTACGATATTCCTAAGTCACAGTTGGTTTGGCACTGACAAGATGATCAGGCTCAACTGCGAATATGTAGCGATCTTAAGGGCTAACAGTAAGCGTGATCTAAAGCTGCTTATGACTGATTTCAATATTCGTGGCGTTAATGAAAAATGATATCGTTAGGTATTATAATAAAGCTACAGGTGATAGAAAAGGTCAGATGCTTTTCATTGATTCAGTGCGCTCTAAACTACGTTATAACTTTGATAAGGAGATCGATCCGGATCTTGCTTAATTAATATCCTGAAATATAAATCAATACATTAATATAGAGCGGAGCTTAGAGAACTTGTTAAGCTGACACTTCGCACTTGAGCGTAAATAATTCACGCCCGCGTGCTCTAATAGAACAAGTATGGCAAGCTTCATTAAGCTTGATAGCACGAACTTAGTTCAGAATGGATTAAATAATACATATAGATACGAATTCGCTGGTTCGTCCGTTAATTTTAAAGATAATGATATCGCTGTTCAATCAATATCCTTGTTTTGTAGTGATTTCAATATTGATAGCTTAGCTTTTGGTAACAACTCGTTTAAGATTGAAGTCCCTACGGGTAGTACAACATCTCTAGTTAATGTAAGTCTTCAAGATGGCTGGTACGGATATGCTGATATCAATCGAAAATCCAAGCTGCTTTGGTAAGCGCTGGAGCTTATCTGATCGATGGAGATGGTAATAATGTATTCTTTATTCAAATTAGTGAAAATAGTACGTATTACAGTTGTCAGCTTGATTGCTCTCCTACCCCGACTACAATTGGAAGCTATACACGTCCATCAACGGGACTTTATAGCTCATCTGGATCAGGTTACCATCTACGTCTCGTGTACCTCGACTGATTATTGATAACGCTAGTTTTGGAAGGTACTCGGATTCGCTCTTGGAACGTATCCAACCACTCCAACAACGATCGCTACCTCTCTTTTATCTAATATTGTTCCTCAGGTGCATCCGACTAGTTCTTATGTAGTACATTGTGATGCAATTAAAAACGATTACGTTGTATCCGGTGATTTATTAGCAGCTTTTGATCGTGGTGATTCCTCAATCGGTCAATTGATTTACTATAGACCTAGCAACTACGCCTGGGTTAAACTCAATGACGGAGCTCGATCTAGTCTTACTATATCCATTTGGAATCAAAATGATGAACAGATTCATTTTCGAGATGTATCTGTATCAATCATGTTATTGATTAGGCCTCGTGAATTTAGATAAAAAAATGCTTATTTTTTAAAACTGATAGTTTACAAACGAAATGAAGAGCCTCGCATACCGGTGCCTGACATCTTAAAACTCCCGGCCTTCATACTACTTTTCCCGAGTGAAAATGATCCTCCCGCAGGTTCTCTACCCCGAACACCACTCGTCTTCTTGCCTCTCATAGCTCGAATCTTAGTCATGTAATCTTTTGCTTCCTGGCTACCCTTAACAAACTTCTTAGTCTTCTTAGGGACGCCGACGCCGTATCTTGTTTTTACGGTCTTACGAACTTGTTTGATCATATCTACATGTTCAGGCTTGGTTGCTTTCTCAATGAGTTTGCGTTCAGCTAGATCTATGAGATCAGTTGCAATACCTCGATCTTTCATGTAGCGAAGAGCTTGTTTACCTCTTGTTTTGACATCGTTTAAGGTAAGTCGACCGCCCTCTCTATCCGATTCGCTATCGCTATCGACGCCAACTCCAGTCATTGATTTAATAGCAGCTCGTGCAGGGATTGCAGCTTGAGGAGCACCAGCATAGGTAGCCAAAGCAGGAACAGCTGCATCTACGGCTCGCGACAACAAGCCAGAGTCTTTAAGAGCCTTAAAACCTGTTTTAATACCGTTCCACACTTTTCCCCAAACCGAGGAACCTTGGAGCTTCTTATAGCCTTTCTTAATTTCATGGCGCGTAACGTCCAATCTAACTCCACGACCCGCTTTTTGAGCCTTAAGCGCCTTCTCATAACTCGATGGATGCAAATGAATAATAGCACCAGAACCCTTAAGCTCAGCCTTTGTTAAGCTTAGTTTTCCAGTCTTGAAAGCTTTGGTTAGCTTTGCCTTAGGTATTTCACTCGAGATCGTTAATTCACGATACATGATTGCTACTTTTCGAACAAGTTCTCTAAGCTCCGCTCTATATAATTAAAAGCTAAAGCACGGTTATATTTAAATTAATAAAACTCTTCAGTAGATCCATTCTATTCTTCTGTTTAGCGTAAATAAACAATAAGCAAAATATGCCGCAATAATCATCTTTAGTACCTTGAAGTTGAATCTCGTTGTATTTTTTTATTCCATAGTGTCTAGGAGGTCCCTCGCCCATACTATCAAAATAAACACCATCTACGATGCATGTCCAGTGTCCTATCTCAAGATCGGGAGGTCTCAATAGAATTAGGAAGGTACCTACCTTGCGGATAGGCTTGGTAATCTCGTTGGATTCATAGATATTATCAATATCAACATTAATTATTTTCGCTAATTCAATCAGATCATGATCAGACGTTACTGGTTTAATCAGTTGCGCCATTATTTAATTTTGGTTTCATCTATAGATGATCGTATATAGAACGAATTATTTTAAGATGAGTGACACACAGCTAGCTGATCAGTTTCTCTACCAATCATCGCTAAAAAGCGATCCGGATGTAAAAGTATCCTCTAACAAGCGAATCTCGCATGTTATCGATATTAACCAAGGAAGTTATGCAAATGGTATTATTACGCTAGATGCAACTAGCCAACTCAATGGTGCGGAAGGCTTTGCATGTCTTCGCGATAGTTATATACTTCTTCCTTACCTCGTCAGTATGAAGAACACTCACGATACTCAGCCTCTCCTTAAAGCGGCTAATCGCCTCTCAGTAGGCATGAAATGCGGAGTATGGAATGTAATTGATGCTATGTCTCTAGAGCTCAATGGCAAGTCGATCTTATCAATGAACGAACATAAGATGTTTATCAATAATCTACGTGCTCAAGTTGAGACTAGCGCTGACTATATGGCTAAGCACGGCGCCGAAAGCTTTCTACCCAGATAGCGTAGGATCGCTTGTTCATCAAAGTGCTGGATCCACTCTCGGAAATGGATATAGCAACGTTGCTGCAACTACGGGCAATGCTCTTAATATCGCTGACGCTATCGGCAGTGTGGCTACTGGTGGTGCTGTCCTTGGTGCGAATGAAGGATTCGTGAAGCGACTATTGGCTAATCCTCCAGTAGCGAAC
This sequence comes from Phytophthora constricta, assembly GCA_011947335.1. Classification (NCBI taxonomy): domain Eukaryota; phylum Oomycota; class Peronosporomycetes; order Peronosporales; family Peronosporaceae; genus Phytophthora; species Phytophthora constricta. The sequence continues at coordinate 3,287 of JAAVTI010000085.1, forward strand.
GCTGTAACTAACGGTTGGCCTACGGTTGCCAATGCGGCTGTTTCAAATGATATCGCTAATCAGTTTGGACGAGGAGCTTTCAAAGCAGGAGTCGCTACGGCTGGATCTATTGCTGGTTCTTGGTATTATATGCTCAAGATTAAGCTTGTTGATCTTCACCCGATTTTCAAAGATCTTGATCTCATGGGGTCGCCTCAGATCAAGATCCGTCTGCGTGTGAACCGTGGATCGGCTGTTATTAATTTAGGGACTGCTAAGGCCATGACTCTAGCTTCTACAACTCGTCAAAGTGGCTCTACTTGCCCTATTATGGTTACATCGGCTAGCACCGGAGCCCCGAATGAGACTGTTTTCCCTGATGTCGCTACGCAAATTACTGTTGCTTGGGGTGCTATCACTAATTCGCTTGAAGATGTTGTTAATAGTACTTATTTTCCATTTACCACGTGCCGACTATACGTTCCATTCGTTGATCTAGAGAATCCTACCACGATCATCTCTAAACCTACAAAGAATATTCGTTATCTCGATTATTATGCCCAACACTTTGGAGCGGCTCAAGGAGCTCAAGCTGGTAAATCGTTTGATCTACAGCTTTCGGCTAGTCTCAAAAACGTTAAATACGTTGCGGTGCTTCCTTTCGCTAAAGGAACAGCGCCTTTGATACAGTCGAACAGTTTCAATCTCCTTTCGATAGTGCACCGTGGACCGTTCAACCTGGATCTGCTATTCGTAACTTTAATGTACGCATTGGCAACAGTCAAGTGTTTGATTTAAATCATGAGTATGATTTCCAGAATTTCTGTGACGAATTCTCGAAGCTGTCGGCTATTAACGGTGATATGACGCCTGAATTATCGAATGGTCTAATTGATTTCAAAACATGGGCCTCGACTAATCGTGTACTCGTCGCCGACGTGTCTCGTTTAACCGAGAAGGATGTTCCTCAGTCGCTTCAGATTAAGGGAACGAACGCATCGTCTCAGGATTGTAATCTGATCGTTATCGTTGCCCATGAAAATGAAATGACTTATAATCGTCTCACAGGCGAGGTAGATGACTATACTGCTAATTAGGCTCTCTCATAAAAAGAAAACACTATTTTGACTCGATGAAAAAAAATATTTTTTTAATTTGACTTTTGCAGGTTGTAGTTAATTGATGGTTTCTAACTCTTTGAGTAGTCGTGAGCATTTCTCTTTAACGAACTGATTGTTGCGTAACCAATCGAGATATTTGGGATCGACTCTCTTAATATAATCTAGAGTTTTAGTCTTATGACGACCCCAGGTCATAACGTATTCATCGGTTTCTTCTTTACTATCCGCGAACGTAGTCGTAAGAAAGTCTTTAATATCATCGCTCGCGTTTAAACTTGGTTGTTTGCTCATCCATCGGCAGTAACTTGGATCGATGGCATAAACCTCTTCGATAGTCTTGTCTTTAAATTTACCAAATGTTAGTGTTGTCATTGTTATCTATATACTATAGGAGGTAGAGTAATCTGATAAAAAATAATTAATTCATAATTGTTGCTTATCGTATGATATCTTATTATATACTTATAGAAAGTTCGCTTAAGATGGCAACTTTCTAAATTCTGATCTTGATATTTAAATCATTATATAAATGATGTTGTCAGATTTGTATGTAAGATTTTTCGGCGACATTGTTTCTATAATCGTTCCTATGAATATTAGGTGCTTGATGACTTATGAAACATCTTCAGCTTAAAAGGAGTGTTCTATTCAATATAAGCTGTTTAGAGGTCTTGTCATTATTTTCACTCCTACATTTAAAATTGGATTAAATCCATGTTTAAATGCTTAAATGTAGGATTGAAATTTTTGGTAGTCATTTCAGCTCCGATTTGACTACTGGCCTGAACCGCCGATCCAAGCGTACTTGACAAGCGTCAATCACTCTCACAGAAACGTCAAGGTCCCTGTATTGATTGTAGACAGCGCCATTGGAGAAGGAAGCAAAAGCGAACCTCGTTGCCAACATACTTTTGGACGGCGGGCGTCCAAACGTCTGAAAGTCTGCATGCCTCTAGTCGAGAATATTCCCTCTAGCAGCTTAGAGCATTTTTGGGATGGAATTTTGAACGTTTTCCAAAACCGTTTTAAATCATTCTAAACTAGTCCAAAACCATTCCTACTGTCGTGACCCATAATTTGCGAGCAGAACCAGATGGGGGGCGAAGACGCGTCCAGGAGCTAGTAGTGATACGAGGTTTGGAGTCGATGGACAGGAAAGATTGTCGTACGAAACATGCACAAATGAATGAAGCTTTAGCTGATAAAATCGCATGTTGCTTATGATACGGCTGTGGACAATCCTGCGGTTGTCTTAACACGTCGATGTGCGCTACCGGTTTGATTTTCGCGCCCCAAGGACGGACTGTGTGGCCCTCACAGGACGCTATATATATCACCTTAGAACTTTCATTGCGCGCGTAAAAAGTATCTTCCACATCCAAACCAGTGAATCTATGGCGGAGATTGCAAGTCCTCGGTAGCTACGCTTTCGGTGGAGGAGAGCTCTGCTCGCAGTTTGAAGTCGTGATGGCGGCACACTGCAACATGTTCTCCTGCTTTCATTTTCAGTTTAGCTAAGTCTTCACCAAGTGTTCGCCCCTGCACGACACCGCCACCTCGACCTTGTTACGGTTCCCGGCATGATATCTCCACCTACCTATATCTCGCTACAATGGCTCGTTCACGTTGTATAGCATGCATGATATTCATGTGTACATATAGTTAAACAGGCTGGGAGCACCAACTACAAGCTGAATGAGGTGCGCCGCCTCTTGGAACGGGTCGAGCAGTACCTTTCAGTTGGAAAAGACGAATGGGAACGCCTCGCAACTACGTACAACTCAAGTCGAGGGCGGGGCTGGTCGGAGCGCGATTATCAGAGTCTGCGCCGAAAGTTCAAAGTTCTCTACTGCATTCAAAAGCCAACGGACGAACATAACATGCCCCCACACATAAAAAATCAAAAGAACTCAAGCAAGCTATTGACGAAAAGGCAGGCGTCGTCGTGATGGATGACGTTGCTGACGAAGACCATGACGATGAAGAGGAGGACCAATCCAACTTTTCTTTGAAGTCGACGCGGACGAGGGTTTCTACCTGGAACACGGCGAAAAAGGAGATAATGTCATTTCCGCGGGTAGCTCTTCTGGTAGCTACAACACCAACTACGACGAATTGTCCGGCCTTGATGAAGAGGTTGATGCTTCAGTAACGGCTCACTACCGTGCCCATCAGGATGATGAATGCTCAGAGCTGCTCAACGGAGCCTCAGTCGGCGTCGGCTTGGAGGCGTTTGCAGGCACCCCACGGTCGACGCCAACTAGAACGCCAGCTGTGCTATGGCCGCGCCTGTTGACTGCTCTTGCTCAACCACCCACCGCAAACATGTGACCAAGTCGGGAACTGCTGGTGAGAGCACAGTTTAAAAACAACCTGCTAAGAAAGCCGTGACTCGCGACCGGGATGAAGCAGATGCTAAGCGCTATTCGAAGCTGAGTAACTTCTTAAACCGTCTCGGAGGATCCAATTTAGCTGACTTTCGCGATACCGTAGGGTGCAAACGCTCCAACGAACAGGACAAGGAGTTACTGGAGGCCAGTTTCGCTAAGCACCTGCGCGCTGCTAAAATCACGACGTCCCTGAAGAAAAACTAGGTGATCTCGAGAATACATCAAGCAGTATTGGAGAACATATCTTCGGTATGATGATGATGATGCGTGAGGAAAACGAGCACAAGGCGGAAGCTCACCGTATGGCTGAAGACCGACGTCGTCGAGACGACATTGCAGAGCGTAAGGCTCGCTATTTTGCTGACAAGGCCGAAGCCGAAAAACGCCGCTATCAAGAGAAGATGGAGATGAAGGGACGTGCGCGTCGCGACACACACGTTCCTCCATCTTCATCTTCTCTTGATACCGGCGACATCCATTTAATCGCCAGCATCCGTAGCTCGTGATGCTATTGAAGCTCTAACGACGTGGAAGAAGACAAGACAACACGAGGCTCTACATTAGTAGCGTTGCATTTACCAAGTAGCCCCGTTAAGTCTTAACGCAACATCAAAACTGTTCAAAATCACTTACAATTATTTCGTTTGACGATGACGTCGATCCACCGATCGTACGACACTATGATATCATGATCTGTCTCAGTACACTCTCTAGTATACAAATGAACCTAGAATTAGCGAGACAACAGCACTTACTGCGTAGTAGATGGCATTTCCATCGCGCCCGAAAAGGTTGTGATAATCTATCGAGATTCCAACGGTGCGAACACGATAGTTGGTAAGTCGAAATACATTTTTAGAGCGAAGTCCTCGCTGCTTGGGGTCGAAGGAAGCGGGGGACTGAGACGACTTTAGACCTTCTGGATACTGGCCATACCCCGTTCATCAGCCTGCCGTATCGAAGTGATTGCGTTTTGAAGCGTTCTAACTGAACTCCTTAACGATGGTAGGATCCTTTCGAGGTCACCGTCTTTCAGAGGCGTCAGAACTCGGCCTGCCACCATGGCCGAGCACGGAAAAGCGGAGTATGACACCACATCGATGCGGGTATCGGGACAGTATAGTTGATCCAGCAGTTTCGTGCGAAATCCGATGGACGTGTCTGAGTCGTTCCGTGACCCGGGATAATTGTGCTTGCTCCAGATAATGCAGCCGTCGGCTGCAAAGTATATCGTGCCGGTGACGAAACCTGAGTGCCACCAGCCAATACACAAAGCCTTCTATAGGTCCAAGCTGGATGGCTGCTGTACCTAAGTCATGTGAACCAAACAGAAAACTGTTAGTATCACATCGACAACGGCCAATGTAGAGCAAACGTACTCGTAGGTTTTTGTCATTCCTAAAGCCGAATGTGTCCTTTAGCAAAGGTTCGCGGTCTTCAACCATCGCTGCTAGGTTGACTTGATGTGCTGGCGATGGGCACGAGATGCATGACGGGCGGTCGCCTTGAGGGGCCCTAGATAGCGACTCCTCCGCCCTACGTAGCATCCGCGACAGCGTACTCCGAACAGCATGCACAGGGTGCCGTTCTCCATGAAGCCGACGTTGAAACAGAGTACGAGCCCTAAGGCTTGATGGTGGTAACGTACCCTAGGGGGTCCCTTGACGACGGGTGCGGAATGTAGTAGAGGTGAGAAAATCTCTGCAGAAGACAATGAAAGGCAGCTCTAGATACACACACCGAGTTAGTTTTAGCAATTCCGAGCTCTGTACACATGCATTTCATTACTCGTTCCTTGTTAAGCTCGTAGTATTCGAGAAGTTCTTGTCATTTCCGTACTTGGACAAGACCACCCATGCAGACTCACATGGCAAATCCAAGCACGGTATTGTCAAGTAATGACGTGCACGCATTACGATCCGCCACGCATCCTCCACTAGCCGCCAATACACCTCGCGACGAGCTGTGTGTAGCTTGTCGTTGTGCTCCAAGTAAGACCCGCACATCCACAGCATACCATCGAACTTATCGTCCCCGGAAATCCTGAGCAAGATACCGGCAACTTCACGAATGAGCAAAAATCTAGAAGTGTGGCTTGATGTGGGAGTAGTGTCCAAGGACAACTGCCTCGTACATTTTGCTAGAGCCCGCCACGATGGCATGCTGTGGTTATTAGAATTGGACAGAGCAAAACAACGGCTGGTATGCATATTGCGGTGGATAAAGTTGCCATAAGACGGCATACTCGATCTGAAAGACTACCATACCCGCGGCAGCTACGACGGGTCACTATGCTATATTGGTAGGCTTCTGTTAGACTGGTAATACAAAATAGGAAAGGCACAGACGTTCCAACAGCGAGAGCTCAGGTTAATCTCTGACGACCATCACTGAGTTGACGCTGGTGGACGGACGAAGCGGACGAACAACGCAGCGAGAGCTATACGATTTACTCAACGGCCGGTCCAGATAAGTGGATCCATTATACTAGTTTCAGCAGCACAGTCGACTAGTACATCTGGGATTTCCAAACTGAAAATCTCTGTTGTGTGCCATTATCCTGGAGATCACCAGCTACACCGCGTATTCACCGTCATCTGGCCTTATAATTAGAATAATAATGCCTGAAATGAGCAGCAGTTCCCACAGCTTGCCGCGTGATGTAAAACACGAGTTACATATATTCGTATTTATCACCGTTCATTCGTGTAGTCGTGATAGCAAGCATTATGGTGGTCGATGTGAAGGACGCTCTGAAACGATTGCCGTTTGAGAGGAATTCGCAGTGAAATATATGAGTTGCAGTGACAGAAATGAACATTGATGGGCTCGACGTTTCCGCGCAAGTGCGACGCAAGGTATAACGCATAGGTGTGACTGGTGATGTACGAAAACAAAAATATTGACGGGGTCGACTAAAGTGCGAGTAGCTTGTTGACTTGCATTGATTTTATACAGTACGTGATGAACACCACTGCCGGTGGTATCTGCACCGCGTGACTTACACCAGTCGTCCAAGCAGACAAAAGTGCTACAAACACAAGGTTGGACCGTGTATTCACGGAAACCGCCAAACTGCTTCAGATGCTTGTACAATGAAGCACAAGATTGAGTCTAACTATCATCATTCGAGCGGCATGCGATATAGCAAAAGCATACTGGTCCCATTTAGACAGGTTGAAGCTTTGCCACGCCCGTAACAAATGCTTCACAAACTGCGCGTTCTTATCGATGGCGAGGCAGACGCGTGGTCTAGGGTAGCCGCTGGTTCTGTTCTGCGGCGAGGAGCAAGATCACAACGCCAACTAACTGGTATAAATTGTCTGAGCAGTCGACCACCCGCTTTCACCTCCAGGGCAAGTATTGCAAGCCATGGAAGCGAGAACGAAAAGATAGAGACTCACCTCAGCGGAGCCATCGTGTTTACGGGAGACCCAATAAAGTGAATCTTTAGAGCCTCCCCAACGCCACCGACTGGGGCAGAAGTCCATGGAGCCACGACCAAACCTCTTCAATCCGCAATTAGCTTTGTCAATAACGACCAACCCCCGCCTGTCTACGTGGCGCTTGCCAGCATCTCATCGAAATTGTCTTCATGCAGTGCTCAACGGACTCGGTTTAATACATGCTAACTGCCACGGCGTTGCCCACTACGGCCCAGTGTAAGGCCATGTGCTCGTATACGGCTTGCGAGAGCATGATCGCTACCCTTTTCTTGCTGAACCCGCCCGACTGCGAGCTGGCTGTGGACACGAGCGGCCTAAACTGAACGTCTATCAGTATGCCAACAACTTTGCATGTGTGTGCACGGCGCTGAAGAACTCGGCGATAGCTGCGCCTATAACCACTACACCTTCAGCTACGGAGTCTGCTTCGAGCGGATCGGCTGCCAATGCAACTGTCAGAGCACTGTGATTTGCGTTGCTGCGGAGCTACTCAGTAGAATAATAATCAGTACAAGACGGAGTCCGTGCGCTATTAGCGCATCTATGGCTGGTTTAGTAGCGGCTAATATTAGATAAATCCATGGATCGATCCGATCGATCCGGATTAATCTGCGGTCAAAATCAAAGAAATTGGCAGACCTTCTGTGCTTAAGCCAAGGTGGTAAAATCAATGCATAGTGAGCACGAAAATGAAGCAAAGTGATCGTACGCAACAAACACACTTATATTCAGCTGGTATGCTACGGCCCACTGTAACCGTAGTCGTAGTAGCTGTCGTTCAATTCAGTAGACTGCAGAGTCAACTTTGTTCGCTATATCCAGAGTTAGGTCCGCGATGTACTCTCTAGACGGTGTATCCGATCCCGTTGCAACGATTGTCCATGGTCTTGTAATCATATTTGGCGGACTAGCTTAAAATTGAGTTTCTTCTGGTGGCGCAACAGTTGTACAGCCATCTGAGGCCATACCAACGAATGTTCGGTCTTTAATCGCTTCGATAAATAATATCAATTCCTCTTCGTATGCCTTATCCAGAAGGCGTCCAGAAGGTTAGCGTTAAAATGGGTCACCTACGGGTCTGGTCTCTTTCGGGTCCGCACTGCGCTCGCGGTTTTACTGATCTGGTCACCATCGGGTCTTGTGTATGCGTCTGCAATACAATCCTGAAGATAAGTTCGAGTGCTGCAACAGCTATGTCTGCGATGATCAAAGACCACAATGTATTAGCAGTCTTGTGGTTTGGTGGGGGATATTTATCGCTAGGGACCTCAACGAACTCCTACGGCGACCGATCTTGAGACTGCACTTAAAGTTGTGATGCTAATTTAGGGTAGTGCATGGTGCAGAAGTAGCGTAGATTTGAACGTAGCGTAGTTCTGTCCATAGTGAGCTTGCCATAGTTTCGTTGAGCCCCTAGAGGTAAAGTTACATTCACGGTGATGCGAACGCAAAACGAGAGTGCAAATGAGCCCGAGCAGACAGTGTAGTGCAAGCCAAAGTCTGCACAGCATCGACCTGTCCGGTAGCCGAGCGGGTCGGCCCATCTGGGCACCCCGCGCAGTGGAAGCTGAAGTAGTTGCGTCCGAAGCCGCACTAGCCATCATGACACCGCAGCCGTCGAGTCCCCAATTGATACAGTCCCACTCGAAGGACTCGTGCTGGTCACGTCACCATGCTTCGCCTCCTTCAACTCCTTCACAGACACGTCAGACACATTCGCAGGCATTCAAAGCTCGTGTAAATCATCCTAACGACATGGCAGACACCAAAGACGATGCCAAGCACACCTAAACTGTATGTAGTTCGTAGCGTAGTTCGTTATGGAGCTGGAGTACGGAACACAAGTAGTTCTGCACGATGCAGAAGTAGCGTAGTTAGCATGTAGCATAAGTAGTGAAGTTCTGCAGCATAATGAACTTGGCATAGTTTCATTGATGCCCCTAGCGATAAACATCCCTGGTGGGGAGCTGTCTACCACTCTTACGCTCGTTCTGACGAACGACTGGTTTACACGCATTGACGCCTTAGATGACTGGAAGCAGTATATCAGCACTGTCCTCGATCATTCTTCAATTCGCTGATCACGAAACCGTGGCTGAGGCCCCCGACTTCTATTGGGGGCTACTTCTTCAGAGAGCTATCCAGGAAACGTGTGATGAAGCTGGGATACTGTACTCTACTAGCCAGTAGGCAACGCTTTTAGAATTATTTTGCCAAGCTGTGGATAAAGAAGTATGGGCCCAAAGTTTAGAATATACATGGGCTTCAGCGTGGCTTAGAAAACCGAACTAACAATCCGTTGGAACGGTTCAACCGCGAGATGAACGAGGCCTTCAGTGCATCGCATCCGACGATACCAGTTTTCGTAAGCAATATTGAGTGACATGTACAACGCCGCCTTGACACTTCATCAAGAGCACGCAAGCGACCACGCTAGACGTGCAGCTCCCACGGGCTTTCGTATTTGAGTCCTCGGACGAATCCGACGCTGCCTAGCCAGGTCAACACTCTGCTCTCAGTGACGACGGCTACTCGGACGAATCCGACAGCTCTGAGGAAGCGGGTTCGGATAGCAAGGAGCATAACAGTAGTGACAACTCGGACCATCATGAAGCCAAGAGGGACGACTTCAACGCGTCTGATTATGAAGGCAGCGACGAGAGCGATTCTGCGTTAGTGTAGATCATTGCTTCCCTCACAGGGTGTCTCACGTGGATTCACCTGATAAGTAAGGAGTAGTTAGATATCGTACGTGTCCGGGTTGTTGGGAAGGTTTCCTTGTAATAAACCGCTGCACCTCAGCCTGCACATCAGCTGTAAACGAATTGATCATTGTCTCCTCCTCGACGGAATCCTCCGCGCTCAGCAGGTCGTCATTGTCACTCGACGGCGCAGCGCTACCGGCTTCATCGTCATCTGTATTGCTACCCTCACTCCACTCGCTGTCGCTGTCGTCGTCGGAATTGCTGCCGGGGAGGGGTGGTCCTCGCTGGGAACGCAGAGATTCACTCGTGCCAGCTCCTCCATTGTGAGCTGTCAGCTTGGGGGATCAGTGGCTATACACCTCGATCAAACTGGTGGAGGGAGAAAACTGGACCTCCTGAGAAACGCTGTTAAGTTCGGTTTCGGTTCGCTCATCTTTGGAGCCCGATATCTCGAAATCAGCAAATGGCGCACAAGCATCAGTTCGTCTCACGCAGTCTCATATTTGCTTCGACGTATGCATCGCTGTCGTCTTCTTCGGCGTAAGCGACTTCGACCTGACCCATGAATGAACCGATAAGTTGTGACATTGCAGCATGTCATCTCTCTGTGGGTCGGTGTCTACTTCCAGGTGAGCTGAGACGCTTCTTTTTTAGCTCGTGAACTTCGGTCTGGTGCACGGTATCGACTAGATCTCAGCGTCGTTCGTGCGCACAAGCCAGGACCTCGACAATATCCGTAAGGTGCTTGGCCCCAGCGGCCGCGGCAAAGACCATCCCGAAGATCGAGTCGCACGAGGGCATAGAGACTTTAACGAGATCATAGAGATGACGTGGATTGCATCATGGTTGCCCGTGGTGATCTGGACATGGAGATCCCGCCCGAGACGGCCTTCCTTGCGCAGAAGATGGTGATCCGCAAGACCAACCTGGCTGGCAAGCCAGTGGTGACCGCCACGCAGATGCTGGAGGCGATGATCAAGGCCCCACGCCCCACCCGTGCCGAGTGCACGGATGTGGCCAACGCTGTTCTAGACGGCACGGACGCCGTGATGCTTTCGGGTGAGAGCGCCAACGGCGACTACCCGCGCTAGGCTGTGGAGGTGATGACTGCGACGTGCCTGTAGGCCGAGACCGCCATAACTCAACGACGTGTACTAGTCGCTACGCACCGCCGTGCTGGACGTGAACGGCCTCATGCGGACGGCTGAGGCCGTGTGGTCGGCTGTGAAGATATCGACAACAAGATGCTGGTGGCTGACGGAGACGGGCAACACGGCCAGCCTGATGTCGAAGTCGCACCTGTAGATGCCGGTGCTGGTGCTGACTGCTTTGAAGCGGACGGCCCGCCAGTCGAAAGGTTTCCTGAAGGGTGATGTGGCTCGCAGCGTATGCTCGATGACCGACATGGACTCGATCTGGCTGGCTGAAGAAGGGCGACTGACTTTTGGATCGTTTTGGATGATTCGGAGACTTCTAAAATGTTTAAAACCTTTTAGAGCATTTTAGACATTTAAAACTCGTCCAATCCAAAACCATCCCTACACGACAGTTCTTGATGTTGCGGTGGCGGCAGTTGCCCAACCCGCACCACAGATCATCGCCATTGTCCACTGTGATTTCGTCGCACTGGTGCAGAGCTTTCGTTGTAGCGACCACAATAGTGGTTCGACGCCCGTTCGCGACTTCGATGAACATAGTCGCTGGTGCACAGAAATGATACGCGAAGCGCATTAGCCCATCCGTTCGCTCGGCATTTATCGCCACTCGAATAGGGTGACTAGGTACCTACGGCCGCTGAGTCATGACCAAACGGTAGCCTTCATTTCGAGGGTGGTTAGCGCGCACTGCGCTCACATGCTGCATCTCCCCAGGTACTGACCAAGCACTTCCCCTGCCTCGATGTTTACGAAAGCAACTACAGACAGCGCCCTCGTTCGTACATTTCGCCGCAAGAGCACCTTGCCCGACTCTTCTAGTCCGTTCCCGCATTGACCACCGTAAGGGCAGCAATTGACGTAGCAGTACAGCTGGATGAGGGAGTTGCGGCTCGAACCAACTCGTCACAACGATGCACAACCACAATAGCCAAAATGCTCCGTCATTGGGAGGACCGATCCAAGAGGGTTGTACTGTTCTCGGAGGTGGGCTATACGGAAAGGTCACCGAACGGGGACAACCCGATCTCTAAGGCGTGCCGTAGGCTGGGTGGGCATAGAAGCCATCCGCAAAACTTGTGCGATCATGCCCGTAGGATTAATACTTAGGGTTGTTGTTGCTGGCGCTGGCTTCGAGGTGGCCGGTTTGGATCAGTTGTAGATCGGCGCTCATGGGTCGTGGTGTGGCGCGCACGTGACACAAGACTTGCTTGTGGGCGAGCCGGAGAATTCTGGGCTTCGAAAGATGACTGACGACGAAACAGCCGCATTCTTAAGCGCTTCAGATGGAGGCGAGTTTGTCGCCGCCTTTACAACGCGAACTCTGCACTGCCCCCAATGCCGGGGGTGGTGCTGTTCCCGTCGAGCTGTCAGAATCGTGAGACTTCGCAGCATCATCCGATCAGCTCGTGTCAGCAATAACATCAGCATAGGCTCGTGGTGCTCGTTTGAAGGAGTATTCTATTCGTCTCTCGAGGAGTCGATGCTGCAACGAACACGCCAGTACAGCGCTGAGTGTGCAAGACGAGCCATGACTTCTGCGTATGTAGAATGCGTTAAAGAAGCACACATAAATAGTCTCGCTTGAAGTGCTATAGCGTGCCTGTACGGGGGATGTGGATGTAAGTGCTGTGCAGCTGGGAACCTGTCGCCCTTGCCTGAAGGTTTGAAAGTGACATTATGTGGCCCTTGATGCCGCATCGGCTGAGAAATATTATGCAGAGATATATGGCGAAATAGTTATGGTGTCTTCTGCTGGATTGGTGGTCATCATATTCTATACAACAACCTAGATATTTGCATAAGATGGCTTCTTATGTGACGTAGGGTTATGTTAGTTTATCGAGACGATATCTACGCCTCACGAGATGTACGCTGCGGGTAAGCTCAACATAATTGATGTATGTGCGACAGGCAACTATGCGATTTTTGGTAGGCTTCCAATAGATGTAGCGACAATGCTAACAACTATCAACTTGTCCGTCCGGTTTTGACCTGCTCATGTCCGTCCGATGACATTGTTATCAGCCCCTATTGCTGCTCGAAGTGCTTCTATAACACCCAGGCCTCAATTATAGTCGCTACCTCCCCCACACCTCGTGCTACCTCGTGCACAGCTACAAACATGACTCGCCCGTCTAGTCGCCCGTCCTCGTAATGGCCCTCGGCCACCTTATTCGTTCCCACCGCTTGGCTAGCAGTGCGTCGATGCACCGCGTCATCGATCGTCTGCTTGGTCGACGGTGCCTCAATTAACCGCATCCACCAACCGTCCGCTTGGATTCCTTCGACTCCAACCTCAACTGCTTGCGCTGTACGCGCCGTCCCAACGGTGTCTGCCTTCATGAGTGCCGCAACTCACTTGCATGCTTGTCGTCCAATCTAACACCGACCTTGCGCTTGCCGTCCTGTTTAAGAGTGACTGGCGCTCGCCTCGCCATTGCCGCACACTGCTCCGTGCTCCACAGCTCTCACTTGGCACACGCGCCCGCCTAAGGTACTCCCCACGTGCCTCATCCTTCGTATTCGTAGCCTCCGAGCCGTTGATCTCATCGATTACACCCTTGCGCTAAGATCGCGTCTGCCAACCGTCGCTTTTAGCACCTTTCACGTCCGAACCTCGTCCGTCAGGCCGCCAGCTCGTCACCCGCAGCTGCTCGTCGGACTGTCGCCCGCTTTCCGGCTCCCGTGCTGCTGGCTCCGCCCGATCCATAATGCCTTCCTCCACCGACTGTTCGTGCACGCCACGTTGTCCTGGTCGTAGCCCTGACCTGTTGCACTAGCATTCAGAGCTACTAGTAGTAGTATTTATCCTTACTTTGGCTGAGTTCGTAGATGTTTTCACACGAAGATGACAACATACTCTCCGAAAGCTCCCAACGTCAGCAGGCTTAGCATATTCTCCAGAGATTCGCGATGCATTTTGATGTGCTTATGCACAACGCCAACGCACACAACTTTAACTGAAATACATTGAGTCATTGGCACTGTTTAAAAAGCCCACTTGTATACACTAGTAAATAAGGCTGACTGCTAAAAAAGAAGCGTCTCAGCTCACCTGGAAGTAGACACCGACCCACAGAGAGATGACATGCTGCAATGTCACAACTTATCGGTTCATTCATGGGTCAGGTCGAAGTCGCTTACGCCGAAGAAGACGACAGCGATGCACACGTCGATGCAAATATAATGTGGATAAGTAACAATTTATTTGAGGGGCCTCAACTATGAGGAAAACAGTTCACGCAATGCCCATGTCATGTGGACTATCACCTATTACGTGTATAGATCGGTGCTAGTCCTCATTTGTGAAACGTTTCCCTAAACCTGGTCTAAGAAATATTAATCCGAGTAGATTTAGATATTTTTTTAAATCCTTTTAGGTGAAAATCGCACATATCCGGCGAATACCAATTAGAAGCTTCATTTTGGCGATTTCAACTTCTACTGTTAACGCGTTGCTCCAGGGTTTTGAAACGAAGGCTACTACGTTAAAATGCTCCGTTTCACGCTTTTGTTAAGCTAGAATTCTATGTTGTCTAACAAAAAGTTGAGCTAGTGGCGTCTTAAAAAATGAATCCCAAATGCCACGCTTGGCCTTTCGAGGTCATATTTTTCCTCGATTATCATGCAGTTTGCCCCTTTGCCCATCGTTTTTCTAAAACTTAGGAAACACAATTTTCAAGTTTCGTTTAAATACGAATTAAAATGTTGACTTTGAGGGCTATTTCTCGAAGTGTCCAAAGTGTAAATAAGTAACATTATGTAAGCCTCTGACGCTTCGTTCCGCTTGACGGCAATGTATCTGATCGCTGGCGCTTGCCAAGTCCAATTTGCGTTTTAAATCAGCACTCAAACTCTGTTTTAAACACTAACCGGATTGGTTAAACTTCCTTAGGTATTAAGGGCGTTTTAAAGCCAATTTTAACTCGAAAAAAACTCCCGTATTCGCCGCAGCTTAAGCCGGTTAAACCGATGTTTCGCCAGCGAATCCTATATTTTTCCGCTGACAAAACATTACAACTACCCCTCCTCACTTGGCCTTGTCCTCCAGCATGCGTTTGAGCTGCTGGTTCTGCTGCTCCACATACCGCGCGGAGCTGCCGGCGGCTTGGCGGATTTGCGTCTCCTGTCACACGTCGCAGATCACGTGCATCAGAACCCGACGTCATCAAACCATTCTAAATCTAAAAATAAAGCTTTGGCTCACCTCTTTCTGGAAGTTGGCGTCGGCCCGACGCTCCGCCCATTTCATGATGTAGTATCCGCCCACTATTGGGGTGGTGAAGTAAACGAGTCCCATGACGCGCTGGCCGTTCTTGGACAGCGGGACGCGCGTGCTGTGGATCTTCTGCTTGAGCGCCTCGTGGCGAGCGCCCAGGCGGCGCAGGAACTCCATTTTCAAATCTGGCACTGATAAAACTAGAACGGGCTAAATGAACGGGAGGTGGTGTGATGCGCATCGGAATGATAGCGATATATGATTCTAATTTTATATATTAGCTAATGCTGCTATCACTTATGAATGATGGCACTCTTTCAGAATAGTGGCAGTGGACGCGAAACGACGCGAGCGGCGAGTGTATCATTCATTAGCACTCAGTATTTGCTACAGTATTTGTGTGCGTGATGGAGGGCGAGGGTGATCTGACGCACGATGAGAGCGGAGGTGCATTTAACTATGTGTGGCGATGGAAATTGGAATTGGGATTCTCGTTCATTCTGTTTGTTGTGGGTGTTTTGGGGGCGAAGAAGCGTATCCGGAAAAATACGACGCCAGTAGCTACGCAAACTACACCCAGCAGCCCCAAGAAGGAGAGTCCACTTCGTACCAACAGCAGCAATATGACAGCTATGACGGCTATTCTGGTCAACAAAAGCGCAGGAGGCTGCTCCAGGATATGACGTCAGCTATGACTATCAATATGGCTACGATGCTAGCTACGAATCGGCTGCTGCAGGTGCAGGGCAGGACTATGGCTACTATGCTGTGGTGGAGGGGCTGAGTGTAGAACAGCAGACGTATGCAGTGGAGATGCCTGAGACGTGGAGCTATAGCCCGGCCACGGATGAAGGGCAGCAGAACTATCTGGACCAGCTCACCACGGAGCAAACTGGCGGATACTACTACGACGAGGAAGGAAATCTGATTGACGGGTATGGCGGTCTGGAGTCTCCTACGAGTGTATTTAATCAAGAAGCGTATTGGCAAACCGAACCAATCGACAACATTTCGTACTATGATGTACAAGCAACCCCGCCGGACAGCGCGGAAACAACGTCACTAGGAACCAGACAAGACAGCCCCCAAGATGCTACAGACACTGACGGTCTCATCCTCACGGAATCATCCCCTGCTGACACTTTGACTGAAGGACCTAACAGTGTGGCAACCTCTGAGACGTCATCGAAAAAGGCTAATAAGTCGGGTAAAGATGGCAGAACTGCATCGCCGTCGAGAAAAAGGTAAACCTAAGCGTGGCTTAACTTCACAAAGGATGTTAACTACTGCGTAAATACTCAACTGTCTATTCTTTTGCCTGCTGTGCGGTGTAGAAGTCGAGAAAAGAGCGTATACAAAAGCGCCAGGCTCTCTTAGAGAAGGAGGAAGAGGAAAAACTTAAGGCACAGGAGAGTGCAGAAGCCACAGAAGCTACAGATGCCGTTGGGACCGCTGCGAGTGCATCCATCGATGGAGTCAAGGCAACAGCTAAAACGAATAAGGTTTTGAGAAAATTAACATTTGTAGACCGGGAGAAAGCCAAGTTTCAACTGAAGATCCGCATCGCGAAAGCCATCAAACGAAATCGAATGCCTGTGCAAATTCGTATTCTGACGGCAGTACGTATTGCTCGTTATGAATTCACTTTGCGAAGACCACGAAAACTAAACTAATCTGAATGGCTGACATTTCAGACACGAAACCATCTCACTCCGATGGAGAAGTACTTTGGAAACACAAGCGTCGAGTGCGTTCTATCGGATATCTTTTGGGCTTCCATTAAGGGAGACCTTGGGCGCGTCCGTCATCTCGTTGAGGTTGAGGGTGAAAGTGCGACAGACAGCAAACTGGACCCGTGGGGAGTATGAAGCGGGGTTTATCGCATTCCCTCTGTGTTAAATGCTGTCATTCTAATGCTTTGTTTGGTGCTTTGAAATGAATAAGCAGCTCCACCAGACTCCTTTGCACTGGTAAAACATACCGTGAAATAGTAACGAAAACGCTCTAAAATAAGTTTTGGCTGTTGTTAGGGCTGCTAAGGGTGGATCAGTACTTGTTGTAAACTACTTACTCGCGGTCGGTGCCAGCCCGAGATCCCTAGACGAGAACGGGAGTTTGCCTTTGTACGTGATCACATTGCCGTGCTGTCGACCAAAACAATGAAGGTGATCATTTCATGACAGACACCTCTCATGCTGGGCGGGGCACGTCGATGCAAGTATTGTGCTGTTGCGCAGCTCTGACGTAAAGGATCTGTATGTTCAAGACTACGATGTATGTCTCCGTACTCTACCATATCAACATCAAACAGAGTTACAGTTACAGACTCATGGCGATAATTGCTGTGCAGGCAGCAATGTGTCCACTTGACTGGGTAAATATTCGTGGTCACACGAAGCTGCTAAGGGCGATCGAAAAGGTAGTTTTTCATTTCAACTAGTGCTCATTTGGGTATTGACTTACGTTGATTGTCGTGGATCATTTCAGTACCAGGACTCACTGTGGCTGCCGAAGTTTGTTGAAGACCTTATCCGAGGCATTGTGCGCTACAAGATCAAAATATTTAAGGACCTGCCGAAGAAACCTGTTGCGAAAGGTGCAACCGATGGTACTAGCGCAAAACCTGAGACCTCTACCCCTGCTGAACCATCAGCCTCAGGTGTCGACAAAACTGCGGATACAGCGTCTGAAAATCAGCCTAAGGATGGTGCAGTCACCACGACAGAATCAGCGACTAAGAAGTCGCTGTTAAAACGTGCTACTACCGAGAAGAATCGAAAGCCTGCGCGGGAAAACAACGCAGCGTCCTCGAAATCGTTGCGCTAGTAAAAGCTAAGTCAATACGTGGTGAATTCATCAACCGAGACCACTTCACTCTATCCCAGCTCAGTCTGCCAGCCAAAACCCGGCTCCTCGAATCCTCCGGGCTGACGCATCCTTGACTACCTCGAGAGCTGCCTCAGTTTAGCCACGCATAAAGACTTGGACGGTAGCAGTTGACAGTTTTATAGCTGGAATCGCAACTGCAGTGAACTTCTTGTTCTTGTCGTTGCAAGTCTTGGGCTCATGAGGTCAAGTTGTAATGTGCCTAATAAAACGTAAACCACATCAATGGTTAACAGACATCGTTATTAATACAAGAGCAATTATAAAAGCTTCACCGATTCTGCTAGATTTCAGATGTTGTGTATCATGTGACTACATAACCCTCGTCTAGCTGGTAGCATCTCGCGTCACTAACGCCAAATTCCAGGCTTGGTGTCAGCTTTACTTGGTGTCAGCTTTACGAGACCACTACCGTATGTACCTCATTGCAGTAGTTAAAAGCGCTGTGGTCCACCACGTTACAGCAACACATATTGGAATGCACTTGATGATCAAGGTCAGCAGAGACTCTGCCAGAGAGGGGTAGCTACCCGGCCGCAGCCTACTACAACTTCACCGATGCCCGCATCACCCAGGGTATGTCATCGCTGTCTCTGAGGGTCTAATCCGTTCAAATTGATCGGATGGAAAAATCTGTAAATGCCGTGCGGCACGAACTTGGACAAGGGGCAGGAGTGCAACAATTGAGAAAGAACGTACTGAAGGACATATAGCATAAGCAAAATGTTTCCTGCACTATGACGAAAGCTCCACCATATCCTCAACTTTAACTTTGAACCGCTTGGCTTTGGTGAAAGCCTGCAGTTACTCTGAGTGCATCCTCCACTCGGTCGCTTCCGCGTGATTTCGTCAATGGTTTCATCCACTTCTCCCGCATCGCCATCAAACACTGTCTTGAGTACCGTTCTGAAGCCGACAGGCGAACACGCTGGATGATACGCCAACGTGCCATGGAACTGCTCAGTCTCGTTTCGGCTCAAGATGAAGCAGTCATGCGGCACCTCATAATTCGCCAGATTCGATGGCGCAACGGAATTCATGATGCCTCGCACCAACCGCGCACCACTATCCACGAGAAACTGTGGGCAAACCGCCAACTGACTAAGATAGTTTCTTGCGTGACTTGGCTGGAATTTTCCGAATTGTCGTTTTCGCTGATCGACAAAGACAACAACGTCGCCAGTCGCAGCATCCTTCAGAGCAAAAATATGTCGACAC
>JAAVTI010000861.1:0-53844 GCA_011947335.1 Phytophthora constricta
GCGTCTGTTTCAAAGCTGAAGGACGCTATCAAGGAGAAGAAGGTGAACGACTTGAAGGGCGTTGATGCTGACAAGCTGCAGCTCTTCCTGGCGAAGACCGAGGGCGGCGCGTGGCTGAAGTCGAAGGATCTGCTCCGGATGCGGAAGGGGAGATCCGCGATGAAGTTGAGAGTCGCTACATGAAGGAGGAATTGGACGATCCGACGGACGAGATCAGCGCGAAGTTTCCCAGCCCAATCCCCGTCGGATCGATCCACGTGCTGAAGCCTCCGCTCGAACGCGAGTGGCCGATTGGTATCGAACCGAACACGGAGATCCAGATGTACCGCGGTGTTGCACAGACTCTGAAAGACTCCGACGAGGTCGAGCAGGTGGTGAAGACTCTCACGGATGTGAACGGGCGTGAGGGGACGATGATGCCGTTCGTCATCCTGGAGAATTCGTCCGGCACTGGCAAGTCGCAAATGGCGTTTAATCTGCAAGCCAACGGAGCTTTCGACGTGTTCTACGTGCTGTGCACGTCACCGGAGGACAGGGCTCAAAGTGTCTACAGGGCATTCGCCGCCCGGACTGCAGCATTTACGGCGTGCATTGAAAGTGATACAGCGAATATGAAGGCGGGATCCATTGGTGAGTTCGCGTCAGCAGACAAGCTGAAGTTGTATGCCTTCATCATCGCGGCGCTCCGAGGCGACAATGGCTTCAGGGGAAGGCTACGCATAGTGCCGTACTAGCTGAACGTGATCGCCGAAATAAGCCCTGCGTCTTTTTTCTCGACGAGTTTCCACGCGTGGGGAATTCATACGCGGGTGTCGAACGCAAGAGGCGTGAAAAGCAGATTCGATCGATGCGAAATGTGTTCCGCTCTCTCCGTCTTCCGATTATCATAAGCGCGACTAATGGTACGGCACGCAACCTTCTCGTTGCTAGTGAACAATCTCGCGAGAGTTCAGGTGGCGCAGCAGGATCACCGTGGTGTGTGGTGATTCCTTCCCTACCGTTGTTTGTCACCGACGGCCACACTAGCTTAACCGCAGGTGACATGAATGATGCAGATACGCGATCGTTCGAGTGGATCGTCCAGCATAGCCGACCACTGTTTGGAGCTATTGCGCGCAGGTTCATGGAGGAAACCCCGTACCTTGGAAGGACTGATCAGGAACAGCTGCAGTACTTGAATGACATGGCCAAAACGTTGGCGATACAAATCCGAGACCTGAAAGAACCAAAGCGTCCAAAGGAGTTCAAGCTGGGCCAGTTCTGTTTGTTTCTGGGGTCTAGCTACAAGTTGTCAGATGAACGCACAGCCAGCCCAACACGCAAAGATGCAGGCAAAGGCGAGCATGAAGACGAGGAGACCAACTTGATCGACAGTCACTTTGGCCGTCTTGAGGAACACGAAACCTTTGAGCTCACGCTGGGTCCAAGGACCTTGTTGAAAGACGGTAAGGTGTGGAGGTGCCGTTGCGTGTTCCCGTCGCCCAAAGACGATATACTGCTGCACCTGACGCTGATGGGGGACCATGAATCTTCCGACCAAAACAGCAAAGTGCGTCCACTAGACGAGCCACTGGTCGAAGTGATGCAGCATCCATTTCTAAAAAGCAGGGTCAGCTTTCGCAATCTAATCCAGAAGACGAATGATGGCTCAGCTCTCGAAGCGCTAGTGGCTGCTGCGGTCGTCCTTGCAAGTCACCAGGGGGATTTCGTGGAGTCATGTTCAAGGCATTCTTCAGCAGGCTGCTATATGAGTTGGGAGTGCGTAATGACTTCAATGCAGTGGTGGAACTCCCAAAAACACAAATTGAAAAAGTGAAAATCCCGTTCCTCTCAGCCCCGAATATGGAGTGGCCCAAAGAGTTTATGATGTACTGGAACGCCCGATCTGCCAACTTTGCTAACATGGGGCGCACCTGCAACGCCGAACGTATTGACTTCCGTTGTTCCGACGTTCTCTGGCGAGTGCAAAGATCGAAAGAATAAGTGTAATTTGCAGGAGCTCAAAGAAATTCTTGAGCGTGTCCCTGAGACGGACGTTCACTTGGTTGTGGTGAGAGCGATGCAGCAAGATTATTTCACTAGAAAGTCCAACCTCAGCGCCGGCGGCGCCGTCGGACGCCAAGCCTGCAGATCACGAGAAGATTAATTCCACGCCGACTCTAAAGTCGGAGCCTGAACTGGCAGCGCCCAAAACGTTGCCCGAGTCGGCTGGCGAGTTTTTAAAAAGAGCCAAGTTGCAGAACGCCGACTTCTATCGTATTTCAAAGTGGTCGGGCTTGACAGAGTTCTCAGAGCTCATGCAAGCGAGAAGCCGGGCCGGTGATGAAGGAGCAAGCGATGAAAAAATGGAGCGGGCAAAACCATTATCTTCGTTGAAGTCGGAGATTGGAATACGCCGCAGAAGAGGGGCCTTTCAGCTTGTGGACTGGAGGAGAAGGTCTCGAGCAAGAAGGTCTCAAGATGAAGCATTTCTACTCGAGGGTATCGTGACGTAAGGAACAGGTGTGAGATGGGCTGGACGTGTTTGGGCCCCACCTCGGTAGTTTGATCTAAAGTTAAATACATCGCGCGTTGTCTTTTTTGCTCGTTAACGAGCGGTATTAACGCCAAAGGGAAAATCAATGCAGGTGTAGTCGGACTGCTATCCGTTATTACTTACCTTTCTGCATCGCCACGGCACGATACTGCTGGCACTGCAGTCAGTGTCAAGAGTCCGCGAACCTTCATCCCGTCGTCTAAGACCCAGCAGCAAAGACCACGTCGCTAATGACCTCCAACGCATATAACCTCCTAGTAGTAGACATCCTGATAGCGCTCATTACATGACTGTATCGGCCACCACCATCGGATCTGAAGTGTGTGGTGACTTGCATGGAATAAAAACATATTCGCAACAATGGTAAGAATTCGTTGCGTCGGACGTGCTGCTGCAGCAATCGACTGACGATCTTACGAGTTACCGATTATCTACCGGTGTCTGGTAAGCCTAACATCGATCGGGAGGCTTTGCCTGGGACCGCCGTACTGCTCACCGATGCACGCTGCCGATGAGTCAGCTACAGCTTCAAGGCCCAGCCATTTTGAAGACGCTGGCATCACCGTTCTCATTGTCTCTCGTGCGTGTTTGCTGTGCGATCGCACTAGACCCACTCCGGTAGTGCTGTTCGTGTTAAAGGGGTTAATTTACTTTTCATTCTTCCACACAAGCTAGGCACGTACGGATAAGTCAAGAGCATTTTGCTTTTCCCTTGGCAATGATGCTGCATTGTGCTCATCAACAACTGACGCCAAGGCCTGCAATACATTGTTGGCCATCTCTGACTGACGTTAACGCTAAGGTATGATACTGAACGACCCATTCGCCCATGGATCGGAAAGGCCGACCGCAGTCTGGAAGCGAAGAAGAAGTGATTTTGGCAGAGAAGCTTTTCTGCCTGTTGGTGGGCGTCCCGGGGAGAGCAACCTTCTTACTGTTCCTTACCGCTAGTCCAGTGGACTAAATTCGTTGCCGTTGTTAATGCAAGCTGATCCGACGATTGACGCAAAGTTCTGCGTGTTCACCACGGTTAGTCCGGTATGAGCTGCATACGACGATAGGAACGCACCACTATTAATACTGGCTACGTGTACGTCCCCGATAGCGTGATACTCGGGAAGAAGTACGACGGCTCGCTCGTCTACAATCCAGCACGACAAGAGTGAGCAACGTCGCCAGTGACTCGCGCCACATTTCGTCTATCAGCCGCACCTGCTCATCGAGCCACGTCATTCCTTCGCGCAGCAGCACGTTCAGCGCCACAATGCTTCGCTTCTTGTCCCACTGCAACTCCCTCGCCAAGATGCTCACGTTCACCATGCCTCCGGTCGTCTGCGCCAGCGCCAAGATCGTCGAGTGGTCGGGGCTGAGCACCACGGGTACCGTCACAATCTGCAGCACCAATACCACCGTCAATCCTTCACACAAACCTCCCAAGAGCTAGCACCGCTCTCTCTGTACCATGGTCCTCTCCTCCATGTCGATCAACTGAAAGCCTTCTCCCAGCACATTGAGCTTCTTCACAGCTCGCTTGACGTCGTCGTCCGTCACCGTTTGCATCGCTGGACTCCTCTTCTTCTCCAGCAGCCTCAACAGGTCGCTCATACCAATTAATCCGCCATTCTTGGGTCTAAAAATCACAAACATCAACATAAAAGTCTCCATTAAACAACAATCACCAAAAACTACTTTTAATAGTACCCCCGACCTGGTGATGATGCCCACTTCGATGATCTGCACTGCCAGCTCGTAGTAAAAGTCGCCCACGTCCAGCAGCTCGGACCAGAAACCTTTTTACTGGCCAGTGGGTCCACGCCGATCTTGGCGCACATGACCTGGAACTGGCGCCGGAAGTCCGGGTCCTTCTTGATGTTGCTCGAGTACTTGACGGCGAACTGCTGCAAATTGGTCCGGAAAAGCTCCAGCTGCGCCGAGACGTGGCTCAGATTGGCCTCCACGAGCTGCTCGCCCACCTCGTTGAAGTGCCTGGCCTGCTCCTGCTTCTTGCGCACGGCGCCGATGCCCACGCCGCGTCGTCTCATGAGGTCAATTCGGGCTCAGGGTCAAATTTCACGTTCCGGGTCTGACTTCAAAGCGAGGCTCTTGGTTTTTATCCAATGAGAGGAGAGGAGGAAACGGATGTGTTTTCCGCGAATCACAGCCACGTACGTGTGTTACATAGACCGAGTCGGAGAAGCCCCAAAGTCCTTTTGCCCCCATTTCGGTTTTGCGGTCACGAGGAACAAGGAAGAGAGCGACTCTATAGTGAAAGCAGCATGTTCGTCTTTGACTGGTTCTACAACGTGCTGGGCTACCTAGGTGCGTGCAGTAGCTTCAGCTTCAACTCCTGCAGACTCAGACTGGGTCTGTGTGGTGTCGGGAACGGGGTTGGGGCTCTGGATCCGTCGGCAGGATCGCTTGGCTCGCCTCTCTCCCCGTTTTAGCCGACCCACACATACCCCTTATTAAGGGTTGCCATTGCTAACTCTTTTGTTTTATACACTTTCAGGACTGTACCATAAGAACGCCAAGATCCTGTTCCTGGGCCTGGACAACGCCGGCAAGACGACCCTCCTGCACATGCTCAAGGACGACCGCGTGGCCGTGCACGAGCCCACCCTCCACCCCAGTACGACGACCAGAAGATCGTTTTTGTATTTTTGGGGTTTGTTTTAAACATCTGACACTTTGGTTTGATTTTGTATCAAACATTTAACTGCAGACTCGGAGGAGCTGATCATTGGCAAGCTGCGTCTGCGCACCTTCGACCTGGGCGGCCACGAGACCGCGCGCAGACTGTGGCGAGACTACTTTGCCACGGTGGACGGCGTGGTGTTCGTGGTGGACGCGCTCGACCGCGAGCGCTTCCCCGAGTCCAAGCGCGAGCTGGACACGCTGCTGGGCTACGACGAGCTGGCCAACGTGCCGTTCCTGGTGCTGGGCAACAAGATCGACGTGCCGCGCGCCGCCTCCGAGGACGAGCTGCGCAGCGCCCTGGGGCTCTACGAGACGTACGGCAAAGAGGCGCGCGGCGACAAGGACGCCAGCATCCGCCCCATCGAGCTCTACATGTGCTCGGTGGTGCGCCGGATGGGCTACGCCGACGGCTTCCGCTGGATGGCGCAGTTCTTGTAGATGCGAGCGACGTGCCAGCTGCTCTCTCGCGCAGCCAGCCGCAGCAGACATCACTCAAGACACAGTTCGGCGGTGGCGCTCGCTGCCGCCTGCGAAGCCGCTGGCGACGGGAGCAGCGTGGCGCAGCAGAAGCAGAGAGCAGTAAGAGGAGAGCAATACACGCCACAGGTCATTTTTTCGGGTTGCGCTCGTGCTAGCGCCGTGCACGTCGTCTGACTCGAAACCAGTGCAAACGAAGCCATGTTGGCGATGGCGATGGCTGCTATTACTTTTTTCTGGTCGGGACCACGTACGTTCCATAGGACCCTGCGACACAGCGAAAACGAACACGATGCGGCGATCGTGTCAAGAGAGACCTACACCGCGCTGAGCTCGTCCATCTTGACTTTGTACTGTACTTCATCACAGTGCTATTATCCACTTGACGGGATC
Organism: Phytophthora constricta; assembly: GCA_011947335.1. Classification (NCBI taxonomy): domain Eukaryota; phylum Oomycota; class Peronosporomycetes; order Peronosporales; family Peronosporaceae; genus Phytophthora; species Phytophthora constricta. Next base: position 6,104 of record JAAVTI010000861.1, read on the forward strand.
GTTGAGCAGTCTTGCTGCAATCCACCACCTCATTTAAAACGTCTGCCGTCATCTAGTAGTCATGTTACGCCTAAGTTGAAGATGCTGTCAGTCCTCGCTGAAAACCTTGGCGAAGATTTCGTGCCTCGATGTTGGGTATGCTCTCGGTAGCACAGCGAATCTGTCCACATCCTTCTCCGTCATCTTTGGCTCGGGGATTTTTTTCGCGGTCACTCGTAGTCCACAGGAAGCACTCAACCGTGATCAGAAACTCGCGTGATGCGTCTACAGTGGCTAAAGACTTGTTGGGCTGGTACTTGCTGTCGAACGCTGGATTCCATCACGTCAACTTGGTCACGGAGCTATTCAGCAGCATTCTACTCGAAATTTCGGGCCTTGCAATGATTGACATCCAGTGATCTCAATGGGACGAGCCGAAAAGCAAAGCGTGATCCTTCTTTCTCAATCCTAAATCTACAGCATCGGGGATAGATGACCAAGCTGGCCTGCGGAGTTGTATCACATGATGGTGTTTTTGGTCGCTGCAGCGATCAAATTTTTTGGAGTTCCCATCAGTTGATGAATGCTACGGTTGGCTGAGTTCTCGTCCCTGCTGCCGCTGACTAAACTCCGTCAGCTCTACATTCGACCTTCGTACAAAAATGATTGCCGACCAAGCGCTGTTGAATCCTGACGCAAGGTTAAGTATTCCCAAGTACGCAGTCATCACGGGCACCCTGACATTGGAAATCGGTTTTTGTGTACTTCCTCCTGCCGCGATTAATTGCAACTTTCGGTGTGCATGGGTGCAGAAAAATATTGCAACAAGTCAAAACGAATATTGACAACGATATCTTTTAGGAAGGGTATAAACTAAAAAGCATGGCTCGGCCGGCTTTCTCGAGTGATGCATTCGCCATCTCAAACGCTCTCCCGCTGCACTTCACCGCCACTAGGTTTTCTCCTTTCCTTCGTCGTTTCGCTTTACCGATATGAGGAAGCATGTACGTGTTGCCACCCTCATCCTCGAGAACGCAGTTCATCACTGTCGCTAGTGTAATGAAGATGTTGTCCAGGGTTTCAAAGTTAACGGTGTCAAAAGCCTCCTGAACAACACGAATTAGTTCTTCGATGTCTTGAACGACATGTCGGTACTGTATCGACTGAATCAAAGCAAAAACCTAAGTCAAGCACGTTCAGGTCGGGTGAATTTGGAGGCGGGCAGAGCATCCTGATATTCCACCCGCCTGACGTACCAGCAGCAACAACCTCAGGATCCGACGGCGACACATGTGGTTTCGCATTATCCTGCTGGATAAAAATCACCCGGCTACGGGCCTTGAGGGGCCACTTCTGCTTGATTGCCGGGATCACATGATGCACCAGATAGTATTTGTAGAGCTTTCTGTCGACCGTTTCAACGTTACGAATGCAGATCGTGCCTCGCGACCGATTCTTGCTACTGCGCTGGGCGACAAAGTCCTCAGTCAGCGGCCACAGACCAATTTTGCCGTCAAACATGGTCTTTCGATGAGGATCGTACCTAACATGAAAACATATCAATTAACCATTAGTATAAAATCTCACAAGAAATCAAAAAGAGGCACGTTACCGAGGACGTGCGACGGCAGCCAAGAACATGGTCTTCGGGATGAACCTCTTGCTCTTTCTCGTCCGTATCGGTGCGTCTTCGTCCGCGAGAAGGAAGTATGATCGTCGATCTGTGTCTTCGTTGAACCACTTTTCATGGATGTGAACCACATCGTAAAAGGGTCGAACTCGAGGGTGTTCTCGTCAAGAAAGGACAGTGAAAACTCTAGCCGTTGCAACTTATTCTCTTCCGTCAGTGTAGGCTTGATCTTGTTGGTATGCCGGTGGATAGCACCCTCCTTTAGTAGCGCTGCAACCAGGGCTCGTGAGATGCCAGTCGCCTCGGCCAAAGCCATCTGTGACTGGCGGTTTTCAAAAGGCACAGCACGAATCCTGGTTGCAAGTTCAGCTCGGTCTAGCGGCTTCCGGCCAACTCGACCGCTCATGTGGCTGCTCCAGTCACCCCCTCAACACCACTAGCAACCGAAGTCTTGTATCGGTGCCACAGCCTCCCCACCGTGGCCTTGTCGACGTGGAAAGTCTTGGCGGCGTTGGTCAGGGCACTTCGGGGCAGAACGGAGTCGGAACTGACCGCCAGGAGGTGCAGAATGATGCATCGGCGAGTGTTTTCAGTGAGGTTCTCCATGCTGCTGGGTATAGCGCTAAATAATGAATTTGTTGGGTGTGGCGGGTAAAAGTAAAATGAGGAAGCTCGGGTGGCATCACGTTTAGCGCGATTTTGACCGAAGAAACAAGAGCCATTCGTTGTAAGTCATACTATTCGAAAGAGGAGACATCAGCGGTCATTTTGAGCCATACAAAGCTGCCAGATGTTGTTGTTTGCCCAAACAGCGTAGTATTTTCTCAAGTTGTTGCAATTAATTGCGACAGGAGGAAGTACTACGTTATGTGGAGATTGATCAAGGACAAGAAACGAGTGCTGTTTCTCACTACACAACCACCAATGTACTTTGACGGACAAACGATGTGGCAGTCCCAGGCAACAAACAATTCTGGACACCCGACTTGGGGTGTCTTGTGGACTCAGTCAATCCAACATCAATGGCTGGGTTCCTCATTTGTGTGTGCTCCACTCTTCTCGCAAGTACACACCGAGATTGCATCGGTGATTTTAGGAAGCTCGTACCGAAGCCAGATTTGCTCTACATGCCGCTATGGACACAAGCAGAGCTGAGTGCAATCGCTCCTTTGTATCCAAATGCAAGAGATGTGTGGGAGGAGCGCTTTGACTGCCTGGGTGGTGTACCTCGGCTGGTGTTGCAAGACATCAAGAGTAACCCGCACGCTGTGTTAGCCTCTTTGTGCAATTATTATTCACTCGATGATTGCATTAAGTCGATCGACTCGGCGGTGAACTCAGAGGCCAAAAAATCATGCAGACACTGGTTCACATCCACAGTGAAGAACCTTACCGAGATCATGAAGTTGTTTATGTTTCGGAAGTGGCCCTGAAAATGATTGCTAGAAGAAAGTGGCGAATGGCTTACAAAAAGTTGGATGATCTATTTAATATGTGCGATGGAAACCGAATAACGAGAGCTTTGTGCGGGTACATCTTTGAGGAATATGCATTGGATATGGTGGAGAAAAGTGGCAATTTCGTGTTCCGAGAATTAATTCCAGGAGATCAGCAGCGAAACGCAAACGTGATTAAACGGGGAAAAGGAAATGGCAAGGGGCGTAAGCGAACCATTTTACATTGTGAGGAGAAGACAATTTATATTCCACCGTCAAAACAAAAAAACAAAAACAAAAAACGTCAAATAGTGGAATCTGTGAGCACCGGTCAACGTGCAGAGTAGCTGTACGTGCCACGAAGATCGAATAGTGCTGCGATTCACGCGTGGATGCTAAATTTTGGTGGGTTTCAAACGACATTAGGAAGGACACATGATATTAGTGGCAGCTTGAAAGAAGACCTAAGTATTTTGGGCCCGAAGGGCAATAAGCTTTACTTTTGCTTCCGCCACCATATCTGCAGGCGTTTTCCCCGAAGAAACCTTATCGCATTAAGCAGTTTGCGATCCTCATTCCGTTTTCCAGCAGAGAAGGAATTTACTGTGACGACACTGGATACGATTCAATTGGCGATGTGGACTAAATGCTACACGAGGTAAGGCGTATGTCACCTGTCAACAAGAAGGTTCAAGAAGAAAAGTTCCAGAACCCCAGAAAACGCCTTTTGTATGCTGAAGTTCGCTCGAGACGCGCAAGATGTTTCCTGCATACTTGATGTGCGCTTTCCACCTCAATACGACATAAATTATAATCACGCGCGATAGTTTACTTTCTACATTCCGCTTCTTTAGTTCCATTCCTAGCAAGTCAAGAGCCAAGTAAAAGGAAACTGTCAAACAACTGGATTGATGCCAATCATGCTATCAAACTCTGGCCACGATCTGGTCGCTGTTTTTACCACAGTTTGAAAAGAGGTAGAGAAATTGACATCGATGAACATCAGTCGATAAAAACTTTAGGTCAAGAATAAAGGAGGTGACGATGAAATAATCGGGAAAAGTTGACGCCTACGAGTTGAAGTTGTTCGTCGCCTAGGGCGCTGCTACTGGACAAGACCGAGAGAATTAGACCAATCCATATATCATTTCGTCCAAACCTCGGGCGGAGGAGCACAACACATACTGGTGGTAGGTCCAAAACTGGGCAGCATCACTATTTTGAACAAGGCAGGCTCGGGCACGTCGAACGATCGCCCATCGTCAAGACACTGGAGACCGCTCCAGATGCAACCGTAAAATCCGAAGTGTTTATTGTGTTGGAGAATTGTTCGGCAATATACGAATATGCACGCAAGTTAAGGAAGAATTCGTGCTCAACACCTTTTCATTCTTGCCACGCGAATGTTGACGGAAATACCAAGGAACCAAGTACTTTGCTCGACATGCATCGAGTTGTGTCCTCTTTTCACCAAGTGACCATTGTCGATCGATACGTGCATCGGAACATGAACTCGTCGGACCCCAAATCTATCGTCAACGGCCGCTGGCGACTCTTTGAATTCATGGTACAAGGCGTCCTCGACTAAGGAGCGATCGATCGTGACATGGGGGCCTCGCAATCACTAGACGCACTCTTCGGGTCTCAAAACCTTCAGGCAGATTCAGAGCAGGCAGATGTGTACCAATATCTCCGTCGAGTTGAGAAGACCCACTGGCTCACGGCACCTTGGTGGGAGAACGGTCTCAATTGCGGTGACGCTATTGACGGAGAAGGTGTCGACTTTAAAGCTCGCAGTCCGAGCAAACGCAGTGTCGTACCACGAGACCCTTTCAAGAAACTCGTAGGATACTTTTAAAATGTGGTGGTGAAATGTCTTTGGTCATGACTGAAGCTGTTGAATATGATACAATAGACTCCAGAAGAAGCATTGGCACTGATCCCTGGGTTGTTGGACGATAACTGGATCTCGCCGTTAGTTGCATTGGCGGATTGCGTTGATCCCATTGCACGCAGCGCCGGGCTTGCACTTCTTTCAAGAGCTGTTCACAGAGGTTTCGGTGTTGACTCGGTCATTGTGTGCGGAGGAACTATCACTTACGCAAACGTAAATGTGTTGGTGCAGAATCGGTGGCCAAGATTTTTCTCGCCGTCGGTGGAATGGCCAAAGTGATGGCGCTGCTTCATTGTGAAGACCAACAGAGCATCCATCTTGTGCTAGAGGTTATCTTCTCGCTCTGTGCTGGCAGTCGTACGTCTTTCACTTCGTAAAGTTTTACTCTGACTAGCACTAATCCATTGTTGTTGTAACTCTGTTCGTGTGACTATTTCTTTAGCGAGCGTGGTGCTGCCGTTTTGTGAAGCAGGGCTGATTAGTCGTTTAACTGAGCTGGCTAAAGGTGAACGTCTGGAACTCGTGCTGGCATCGCTCAAGGTGTTACGCCTCACACTACACCAGAGTACGTGCTATCGCGAATAGTTCTCGTGTTTTTTCCAACAAATTATTAACTTTGCTTGCAACTCCAGGCGCTGTGAAGGCTGAGGTGTCAGATTGCAAGCTGTTGTCCGTTCTCCTGGAACTAGTGCACTCTACTCACGCTGCAATAGCCAAGACTGCGGTTATTTGCATTGGACTATCGCTTCCCAATGGTACGTCTAGTCTTTTGCGGTCTTCGTTTGCCATGAAGGTGACTTTCACTGACGATGCTATCTAAAGCTGAAAACCTCGCGGAAATTTTGCGGCTCGGGTGTATTGACATCTTCTTACGCCTCATGACGCCCAGCAATCCCAATGTCGATGCCGTCATTTTCGCGCTATCGCTAATTGCTGACGAAACAGACACGATTTTTCCACGAGAGCAGACCACAACATCACTAGCTCGAATGCTCGAGACACTTCGTGGAGCAGCCAAACGTTCCGCTGCAGCTAGTGCTTCAAGCTTTCTGTTTGCAAGTCTTGCCAAGTCTAGCATTTTTCACGCGGCCATCTGCACGGAGTCGAACTTAGGTATCCTAGCGAAGCTGCTAGTTGGTGGATCAGCTGACGTGCTGGGAGCTACATCATACGCGCTAGGTGTGGTGGCACTTGCTGCCAATGATCGTGTACGACTCCTGCTTTTTCAAGTGGATGCCCCACAACACCTCATGCAATTGGTGATACTTTCGCTGACACCGTCCAGTCCTAGCCATGATGAAAGGTAGCACGCCTCGCAATTTTTGCGTTAGCCACCGTCACGAGCGAGGCACTTGTGTCACGTGCAGGGGTGTTGGTGAAACCAGACCTTCTTTCAACTTTACCAGCAAGCTCAGAGCCACTGCGTGTGAGTACTATTGCGTCCTGTTCAGGCATGCAAAGCACCAATTTCTTGCCACATGTGTTTGCCCGAGCCATCACGAGACTTGGAGTCGGGTCCACCTACGCACTAAAGTTGTTGGCAGCGCTCAGCACTGTTCATCACGTCAAAGAGCACATGTTTCAAGCATCAAGTGTGGCACGTATGCTGGAATACCTACGCGGTGCCAGTGCGATTTTTCTACCAAGTCTGTTGGTTCTCTTTCTCGAGTGTTGCAGCTGTGACGAAGATTGCGAATGCGAGCGTCCCTCATCTGAAATCGTGAGGAAAATTGATGCTACAGACGTACCAGGTAGCAGTATGATGTTTTCAAAGCTTGTTGAGACGACACCAGAAGCGCTGAAGATACTTGGCGCATTATTTCAGAATCACAAGCCTGAGCATTTACTTGGTCTGGCACCTCTGCTAGGTGCATTGGCTGCACACTCAACACATCTTGCTGCCCAAATGAGTGACACGACCTTTTTCGTGGACCAAGCACTGAGTGTTGCGACTCGACTCAACATGGAGGCATTGCATGATCAAGTGTTGGGGTTATTAGTAGGGCTGACAGCACGCAAGAATACACGTGCACTGGAGCAACTTTTCGCCAGCGATCCAGATCGCATTGCAAACCTCCTTCAGGCATCGGTGAGTACGCGAGTGCGGCTACTTGCAGCCACGCTCTTGCGTCGACTGTTTAAGCGACTCAACTCTCGTGAAATTCCTTCAAGAGCAGCTCAGCGTTACTTGGCAAAATTGCTAGGAGCCACAAGTACGACAACAACTGATCTCTTGGTCGCTGTTGCGGCGTGCCGAGTATGGGGAAATCTCTTCCAGTTCGAGGACAAGCGTCTCGCATTTGCACAGATTCCAGACGGAGTGTCAGGTCTTCTCGTGTTGTTGCAGAGATCCATCAGTAGTCAACCGAGCATTGTACATGATGAAAAACCGATGTATCTGCTCGACGAGAAGAACGTCCAGAACCTAGAGGCCCAAGAGAAGCGCTGTGTGCCTTCAACGCTAAAACCTCTTTACAGAGTTGTTCGAAGTGTGTTTCGAACGTCATGCTGCGAGATCACTAAGCAAGCCATTGTGGTAGCTCCGCATTTCATGTGCATTGCAGAACTTTTTCACATCCATGCGATCCCATCACCCGGCTTGCTATCGATACGATGAGTGAACTCGCGCGGTCCAAGACGCCTGGTTTGCGTCGTACATTAGCAACACCAATTGTCCTCAATGCAATTCAGCAGCTTTTACGCGATCTGGAGCGAGTCTCTAGCGGACGAGGAGTACTTCCGCAACGTCATGTCCTCCAATTTCTCGGACTTCTTGCTCGGAAAGACGCAGCAATTCAGCACCTCGTCGTCGAGAGTCGACTACTGGAAGCTCTAGTGCAGTTGTTGCAGTCACCACAAACTGCACTAAATGCCGAACTGCTTGCCGAGGCTCTCGATGCACTCGCATGGACATGCAGTGCTGCAAGGTCGCCCATTGTTCTCGAGGAGCTAGCTGAAATTGACGATGACATTAAGCTCAAAACTTCTGTCGATGGCGAAGCACCAGCAAGACGAGTCGTAGCAACACCGAAGATGGTAGACTTCTCACTTCGTCATGCCGACTCAGCACTTGCACCCGTTGCTCGGGCCAGCCTGCACTTGCTACAGCGTCTTGCTTGTGAACAACCGGTAGTTCCGCAATTTGTTTTTGACGCTGGTGGTGCCGCTGTCGTTATGCGAGCACTTCAACAACGCCCCGAGAGGTCTGTGCGTCGTCGTGCCTGCGGTCTTGTACGCAACCTGGTGCACCACCACGATGGCAATCGCCAACAATTCCAGGAGCTTGGTGCAACGCGATTTCTAGTGGCACTCGTGACGTCGGCCCAAGAAAATGCTGAACCGCAAGACGACCCTGATGCATCGCGAAAGCTGCAGATTAAGGGCCTACGAGCACTTGCAGCACTGTGCGAGGGAACAGGAGCAGCCTCTCGAGCTTGCAAGCAGGAACTGCTGGAATGCGATCAATCTACCCAGCTACTACAACTTGTAAGCATCGATAACACAAGTGACGAACGATTTTGCGCGGCTTGGACGCGTGCACTTGCAATGGGTGCTCTGGCAAGCAGCACTAATCAGCGTCGACTGGTAAATGCTGGTATGGTGCCGCTACTTACCAAGCTATTGCAACACCCAAGTGGTCGTGTGCGTGTTCCAACTGCACAATTGCTGGCATACCTTGCACAGGTACCCGAGAATCGTGGCATTATCACGAACGAAGGTGGTGATCCGCTACTTGCCGCGGTTATTGCTGGTCTGCAGTCTGATCTTCCTGGTTTGCAACGGTATTCGGCACTTTTCGTGGCGTATGCAGCAACACGGCACGAAGGCAACAAAGTCCGTTTGGGGGCAGCTGGAGCTGCAGCACCACTTGTGGATCGGTTATCTTCACAGTGGCTTCACGTACTGGAAAACGTATTGCTAGCTGTTGTCAAGCTTGGTTCGCACGCAGGCAACAAGGTCAAACTTGGCGGAAAAGTGTGCTTCGACAAGTTGTTGGCCCTTGTTCATCATGACTCCCTCCCAATTGCTAAGGGTGCAGCCAGAGCGTTATCTGTGCTCGTCGTGGGCAACGATGCAAACAAACGGTTCCTCTTGCAGTGTGAGAGTCCTGTTGTTGCTGAACTAACTGCACTGCTAAAGGGATCGAACGGCACAATCGTGGAAAGTGCTATGCTGGTGTTGGGAGAGCTAGCACCCATGCCAGCGCAGGCACTAGAGTTGTCACGATGTGTGGACGTGCTGTCTGTAGTGAGACTGCTCACACACATTAATCCACGGATCACAAGAGCTGCGCTTCTCGTGGTTCGCCATCTCACGCGTGAGTCTTTTAACAAAGCACGTTTTGGTCTGGTCGAGTGCATCGATGCTCTGCTGACACGTTTGAGACTTGGGCTTAATGGCATTACCGGGGCTGAAGAGCTCGAACTTGTGGAACTTACGATCACGTGCCTTGCAAATTTATCTTTCACCGCCACAAACGCTTCCCGCATTGCTGATGCAAAAGACCAGAACGGTGGATCGCTCATGCTTCTGTTACAGCTAACTGCATCAGCACTACCTACGTTGATAAAAGATTACCTGACAGGAAAAGAGATTGTACGTTTGATGATGCAGGATGAAAACGTTCATGACGATTCACCGAATAAGCAGCATCAACTTTATTCTTCTCCGTCTGACACTGAGACCAACAACTCGAAAAGTTTTGGGGATCAGCAAAATGAATTGACGACGATGAAATGGAAACGGACATTGTTAAGCACTCCCCTAAGAATTCAGTGGAAGGCCGAGGTGGTTTACTTGAGAGTGGCAAGCGCGAGGAACCTCGCGAAGTTGAGTTCGAAACTCAGCCCCAAACGCTAGACTTTACTGCGTTTCCAAGTCTACAGACAGCCGTTCTGGAGCAAACACTACTGGTGCTTAGTAACTGTGGTGATCACTACCGTACGGCTGAAATTGTGGATAGTTTGGCCGTTGCTGTACTATGCCAAGCGCTAGGCCATACGAGCGAACTAATTGCACGGTGCGCATGCTACACACTGGCATGCTGGTTAAAGGGTCATTATGTTTTGCAAGATGCCGCTACCAGACGTGGCGCTCTTCCTGCATTAGCAAAGTTGCTGACTTCTACCAGCCTCGTGGTGGTTGAGGCTGCTGCTTACGTGTTGTCAAAGCTGGCGGCACGTGGAGATAATCCCATGAAATTACTAGCACTAGATGTTCCAGCTACGCTCGTGCACGGAATTCTGCGAAAGCCAACAAACGTTCCTCACGACCGATTGTTAGACCGTGCTGTACGATTGCTGGGTACTCTAGCACAATTTTCACGTGTACGACAGGCACTCAAAGGAGAAGAGATTATTGCTGATGTGCTCACCCCACTGCTACAACTCCACCCGCAGGCCCTTGGTAAAAATCTGAGTCGCCTAGTGCTTGCATTGTTAGCGGATGACTCCTTAAAGTTTTTCCTGCCCAAGAAGACTGTATCTCTACTGCGAGCGTGCTTTGTCCACAACGGGACCAGTGCCAAAACTATTCGAAATGTTTTGCGAATATTTGCTCTGCTCGTTACTGTTGAAGAGCACAAAACTACAATCACGCTTGAGGACAGCGGTGAAGCACTCGGACGCATAGTTCAAGAACTTCGATTGGAAGACGGAAGTATTGGTGAAAATGACGATACGGCCCTCGGGCTGCTAGCCCATATTGCAGGCACACGGAAAATCGCTGTCATTTTGCACGACAACGACATATGTGTGAAATTACCCCCGTACCTGATTGAGTTTTCACAACCGAGTGACTCGAATGGCAATATGGTAGCGCCTACCAACCCTGAAAGCGACGTAGTTACTGGAGAGACGCTTGAAAAACGATGTTTGCATGCTGTCCAAATCGCAGCTCGACAGTGTACAACTCTGGGCGAACAAGCTGTGGTTCGCCTATCTGAACTGGAGTTTACTAGTCTGTTGGTGAACTTACTTCGCTTTGGATTGTCAGCTACATCACTGTCCGAAGATGTAATAGAAGACCCGGCAGTACATCCCGTAGCTCCTCAAACTGAGCTAACCCTGCTGGCTTGGGAGTGCATTGATATTCTTCGTCAATTGCTTCCATCTGCCTATGATGAACAAGTCGTTGCAGAAGAAGATGGTGTCGGCGTTTTCGTTGGGTATATGGAGATTTGGTTTGCAGTGGCATCGGGTAATGCTCCAGCTTTATTCCCGTTGGAAGGTGGAGAGAGCCTTGTATTAGCGTACGCTGTGTCGTTAGCATCGATCGTCCGCACATTGGCAGCACAAACTCCTAACCGCGAGATTTTTGTGCAAACTGGAGGATATTCACTGCTTTTAAAAGCGCTTAGTTTGGGAATGCCTGAGTTGCCAGATCAACAGCGAGGGCTACTTGCTGAAGCGCTTGCAGGATTATCACCACTACCGATGATAGTTCCGTACCTCGAGGCAGCTCCCGAACTCGTGGTGCCTCTGTTCCGCTATATGGTAGCACCACGAACGCAGCAGCTCCCACGACTGTTGTTGCTTGCACTTCGTGTGTTTGCGGACGTTTTGGAAACCTCGCCCGCTAGTCGTGCGCACGTGTCTACGATCACGGGTGGTGCTATCCAACCTTTTCCATTATTGTTGTCCTGCCTCGACTGCCTCGACAGAACCACCAACAATGACGCTACCCTGAAGTTAATGCACACAATGCGGTCAATCCAGCGCTTAGTCATGGACGAATCTGTAGCCCAAGTTTTTTCGATGCTTGGTGGAGTACTAGCTATCGGAAAACTCTTGTGTCTGCCAAGACCAGTTCCAACTACTTACGATGATCGGTTGGAGATTGTGCAGCTCATGGCTACTGACACAATTGGCTACCTGGCATTCTTTGGTCATGCTCCACGGTTGCAGCTAGAACGTCCTGCTATAGCACGTTTACTAGAACAAACAGACTTTGCACATGATGAGCGAGTAAAACCCGAGGGTGTTTCGACCAGCATTTGGACTCTAGCTCTACTTGCAACGCCACATCTTCCATCACCAACGGAAGGCGTACAAGCCGAGGTGCAAACAGAAATTGAAGTGACGGCAGCATGCGTGCGTAAGTGGATATGGCAAGATGCTCATGGCATTGATCTGCTCGTCGCGTGTGGTCTTCGTGCTCCCGACTATCTCAATTTGCCCTCGTCAGTCACTGCTGATGTGCTGGCGATATTAACAACCGCCACAGACCAGGAACATGAACAAGAGCTGAAGCTGGAGGCTGAAGCTGTGCTAACTCAACTCGTTCAAAAGCGTGTCTGCACTCCTGTTGCATCATTTTTGGAGGCTGTAGAGCCCGTCATCCGCCTTCCTGCCTTGCAGCTACTAGCACGGCTGCTCAAAATTCAATCATGGTCATTCAAAGAGCCATCACTGGATAATGTTAAAGCGAAGGGCGACGTGGGCAGAGCATTACTCGACGGCAATGATATTCCAGAGGAACGCTGGAGTGTTATTCTCCTACACCTCGCCGAGTGGATGCAAGTATATGCTCAAGATCCTACAACAACCCCCATAGGTGAATTGCGCGATGCCTATGGTTGCTTAAGTGTTCTCACTGCACATAGTGATCTAGCAGCAGACTTTCGTCGTGGAGAAGGACCGTCAGGTCTCATGGATCTTGTAGCATCTGCATTGCACCACTTTGGTAGCAAAAGACTGCCAAGTCGACCAGAAAGCCTTGTGCTTATTCGAAAGCTCTCTGCTTGCCCTGATGACACAGCCGACGAAGCCGCTGCGAAAGCTGTATTGACTGCAGAACGTGCCAAGGCTGACTGGATAGTGCAGTTTGACGTCATATTGCACACATTGCGCGTTTGTCGCCGACTAATGTCATTTTCGGCAGAGCTCAGTGATCACGCTCTTGAACTTCACGTTCCTCGCGCGTTAAATAATTTGGTGCTACTGCACGATCGGCACCTACTCGATGAAGCACTGCGCTGCATGCTGCATCTTGCTACATTACGTGGCGAAGAAACAGAGCTGTTATTCTCCTCGGATCGCACGGTTGCGCGGCTTAAGGCGCTTTTGCTGAGTGAGTCGAGGCCACTTCAGGCACGCATCACACCTATCTTAGCACTTATGGCAGCGAATATGCCAACTCTACCCGCACTTTGTGGAATGGATGCTATCCTCATCGTGGCTGATCTTGCTGTTAGCAGTTCTTCGGACAACCTCCTTTGGACGGAAGATGCCGATCATAAGCTCGATCGTCGTGTCTTTGAGGATGTCTGCGCTATACTTCTTGTTACCTTTTCATCCGAGGAAGGTATTGTTATTGCATTCGACGTGGCTCAAGTGGTCCCCAAACTATTCAACATCGTGGAGAAAATGACTGCCGTTTGTGTAGAATCGTCCAAAACAGACTCTTTGAGGCACCGGAACTGCTCCACTTACCACTACGTGTACTTGCCAAGGTATCAGCAGTCCCAACAACTCATGTAAGATTTATCGAGCTGCTTCCCCGTATCTGTCATCTACTCAATGGTGAAAGCGGTCCTGCAAGGCTCACTGGACAGTGGTGCGAAATGCTATTGTTGATTTTGTTTAATGTGTTTGGCTGTCCTTACGGAAGCAGTACAGCCGTTTGCAAAGCTTCCGTCGAGACATTGGCGCATGGAAAGGAGCACTTCTACCACAGCTACTACCCCTCAATCGATGGTTATCTGTGGCGAAAGCACACCCAGCGTTGGGCAAATTTGTTGTCGAGTTGATCCGTGCATTTATTGGAAATGGGGAACTCTCTTCTCCATATTCCGCCATGTTCAATAGTGGTGACGACATTCTGGCACTTCTTACGCTTGTTGGGTCACCGAACGAGGAAGTTGCTATTCCATCTGCGCAGTTGTTGCTGGCAGTGATGAAACAACGTGAAGTACGGGTTGCTGTGATTGTGGCGGATGGTGTATCTGTGCTTGTGGTTGCTCTGTGTCAGGCAAAAAGCGTCAAAGTCCAGAATCTAGTGCTCGCACTGCTCCTTGACTTAAGCAGAGGTGATACCGAGGTGCAAGCAATTCTGTTGAATGCTCCAGGATGTGTGGAACGGCTCGTAAAGTTTGTGAAAGAATGGGTAGATACTCCTGCAGCACATACCGAAAAGCAGACCGTGTGGAGCATTACTGACAAGCGACTTGCATTAAGCTGTACCCTATTGACAGAGCTATCTCGAGCATTACATGGACCGGAGCGCATTGTGGAAGCAAATGGACATATCCCGTTGTTGGCTTTGAGCATTCAGCAACAGCTAGAAGAAGACGTGCAAGGAGCTCAAACAACCGTGCAGATTCTCACCAACCTTGCTAATGCCGGGATGACTGTGGCTCCAGGACTGGTTGCTTCTAAAATACCAGCACACTTTTTGTCATGCTTGCTTTCAAACGAGAAAGAGTCCGCGTGGTTGAGTAAGAAGCATGCACTACCACTCAAGCGCCGACTAGCATTGTCTGGATTGCTGGCATTAGCTAAGGCAAACCGTGAGCTTCGAGCAGAACTTGCAAAGAGTGCGCCATTAATTGGGCTGCTTGAAAGCATGCTGGATGTTGGATTCAAACGCTCGGAATCCTCTCCATATCTGTCTCGAGACGCGCTGCTGTTGCTCTACTTAATAAGCACCACTGGTTGTGTTGATTTGGCCAGACAATCATCTCCACAAATTCTTGAGCGAATATGTGGTAGCATTAATCAGCACATTCATCAAGGTACCGATAAGGAAGGTGGTCTCGTGCTAAACGATGAAACAATACCAGTGGAAGTCACGAAAGACCTTAAACTGCTGGCTAACTTATTAGACGTTGCTGATCAGCAGGAGAATAGACCCACCTGGCATCCAGATAGTCTGTTGAATCTGGCACCTCTACTTGAGGCACAAGTGGCAGCGCACCAAATACCTAAAAGCAGTTGCCCGCGCTACGGGTTCTTCGGGGTGCCTTTGCACTAGCCAACTCGGACAGTCCCACAACCAGCTTTTATTTTCCGTTGGCCCCAAAGTTACTTGCAGAGCTGCTTACCGTTCTTCTTGTGAGTGCGTCGCGCCAGCACCGTGATTCCGCAGAACGCATCGTGGTTTGTGCCTTCCAAAATGACCCCGAGCGTGCCCGCACGTCTGTAGGCGATAACCAGATTCTTGAGCAATTGCTCATCGTATTCACACAGCCTGGCAGCGATACAACGCAACGTACATCCGAGCTAGCTATTGTGTTGACACAAGTTCTCTACCTTTCCATTGCTCGAAATTTTATTGTTGGTCAACGTTTTCTTGCAAAGCTACCAGCGTTGCTGGCATCGTATTCACAAGACGAAGATGCAGACCAACCCCTGAAAAGGGCATTGAGTATTTACTTGGCTTTTGTGCATTTCAGCAATCCACCAAAGTCGATTATGAGAGCAGCAATATCCGATATGCTCCGGTCAGAAGGAGATTCAAGACGGGCTCTAGGCATTCTGCTTCAGCAACTTCTACTTGTACATGCCAACTATTGTCTTGCCACTAATGACGACGACGAAATCACCAAGCGGTCTTCCAGTATGACACTGAGCTCAGAGGATATGATGCTTTGGGCTTGCGTTGTTGAAAGCGTTGACCCATTAAACCCTGGTCTAATGGCGCTATTTACTACTCACGCAACAGCAAGCACCTGGTCATGCCTTCTTCGAGATTGGTTGCACTGGATAGAAGCTATGGATCAACCCGGAGAGGATATATTGCGAAATTCTTGTCGGATGCTGTCCATTATCACGCACTTGCAGGTTAGTACAGAAGACGACAATTTGGCAGAGCAAAGGAATAATTTATGCGCGCAGTGCCTGGTGATGCTGAGTTGTGAGCGCGGTGTACTGACACCATTAGAAATTGAAGGGGCTCTTCAAGCACTTTTGGATGCTCGCGAGAAATGGGGCGAGACTTTCGTTCTCAGCGGATGCACTGCATTTGGGGCACTTCCGCACTCCTACCAAGATTATTGCAGATATTTCATGCGCCAGAACGAGAAGCCGATCGTTCTCGCAATTTAACGCTACAATTCTTATTGATGTTAGCTGGCACCGGTCATTTCGTAGACGAAATGAAGACTGCTGGGGTGAGGAGTGCCGTCGAAAACAACCCGTTGATATCTGCTGAGGATAAGGCATTGCCAGTAGCACTGTTGGGTATGCTGGGCTACAGCTCGGATCTGAATGAGGAGTTTGCAAGAGCACTTGTACATTTTGATGATGCCCAATCGGCTTCGGAACGGCATGATCGATTAGCTTATTTGTTGCGCTTCCTCGAGCGCTACTCGCTCACTCATGCACCAACGAAAGAGCATGCTATATATTCGTTTATGACACAGCTTGTGGCTGATGCCGAAAAGGCTGAAGCAGCAGTGGAGTCTTCCGAACATGGTTCAGAGGAGTCAAACAAATCTGCAGATCAACTTTCGTATGCTATTGCATCCGATTGTCTTGCGGCAATTGTCAAACTTGCAGACTTGAGATCGGCACCGGATTCAAATCCAGTACCGGACAGCAGCTTTGGTGAATTGTATCTTGCGCGCTGGGATCTTAATGCATTATTAGTTGTCGCATTCGCGAGGCAGCATGGTGACGAAGATAACGATTTCCAAGAGCACCCACGGCTAACAGTTCTTCAGATCGCTCAGGTGCTTGAGCTGATCACTATTGTTCGGTCTAAACTAGACGAGAGTGCTCAACTTGGTGGTACCGATGTCGTTGGTTTTGGACGCATCGACGAGAGATGGCTTTGCAACGCATTTCTGCTTGTTGATAAACATCTTTCGGCAGCTGGAGCAGCAGATTTGCTACTAATCGATCAGGTTCTAGCACTTCAGCATTGGCTTGCAACACGCAGCATCGACTGCTTCACTGATGTGTGCAGATACGCTGGATTACTACGCGTATTCCTAGTACCGCTTACCGCTGTATTCTGTGGAGATGCTATTCGGGCCAGCAATGTGAGCGACCCAGGTAGCAGAGCGATGGAACTCGTTTTGACGCTGGTGGAAATGGTTGTCAATGCTCCCTCAGTAAGTGTAGATACGACTGCTGGAATTGACGATCTACTTAACGATCTGCTTAAGTTTGTGTACGGGCAAGTCGACAATGGTCTCCTGCAGGCAGTGCGTTCTCGTTTGCTACTATCCGTGCTCATATTATTGAAGCGCGCAGGTGATGCTGGTCGCGCGGCAAGTGTAGCATACGAGCGCGCCATGCAACAAATTTTGTGGCATGTCCATGCTTCGTCTTCGTCCGAGCTTCAAGCACGATGCAGCTGGGAACTACTTGGCTCTCTCGCCGAGTTGGATCCTGCAATCACCGCTTTGTTTAATCTCGATGCCATCCCCATTCTACTTCGTGAATGCGGTTGCGACCCGAATCCTCAACAGCGCCCTCCTTCGAAAACTTGGAGGGATTCAAAACGTGCAGCATCGTTCAGGTTGGCAGAGTCTCTCAAGTGCCTTTCTCGGGCTGCACGAACGCATGATGAAGTACTGTTAAAAATTGGTGAAGCGCCGGGAATCGCTGCAGTGCTTTTTGGTGCACTCGCAGCAAGTCCTATCGGGAATGCTGACACGAGTGGAAGGAAGCAATCGACCAGCACAAATATGAACTCTTCGGTGGACAATGCCGGCACGCAGGCGCATGCGGCACATTTGATTGCACGCATCGCAGCACAAGAAGATCTCCGTGCTTCGTTGGTGTCCCCTGAAAATATCTCGTTGCTCATTGAATCGCTCGAATCTGTGCACCTACCTGTGGTTTTGCACGCGCTGCAGGCTTTAGCCCACCTTTGCTTGTTTGCGATGTGCCTTGATGCATTAGTTCGCTATGCTACTGTGCCAGTGTTGGCACAAATTCTCTTTTCACCTTTGGCAGCAACTGCACGTCGACGAGAAATTGAGTCATGTGTCATTGCTCTTTTGGCAAAGATGTGTTCGCGCAGCCAAATTGTAAGCCGGCGAATGGTGTCCTCAAATTTGCTTCGAAACTACGCGAGTTCCTGGTCGTTGAGAATCAGCAGCAAGTGTACATACAACAGGAACAACCGAGTGACTTCGACGTGCATAACAACGCTATTTGGGTAGTGCGGAGTTTATCCGACGACTCGGAACTTCTGTCCAAGCTAGCTGCTCATGGCGTGCTCGAAACTTTGTGTGACCAACTGCTTGCTTACAATCAAAGTAACACTCAACGCCGGGCACTTGGCGCAATGAGCCGAATTGTTAGTGTTGCTGACATGGATGTCGAGTTACTGCAGGCAGTCGTTGAGCAAGTTGTTGAGAGTATCAGGCGCAATGCACCTATCCCAGAAGCACAGCGTCTAGTTGCTAATGCGCTTGCAGTTTTTGTAGCGATTTTAAAGACTGCTAAAAGCCGACGTAACCTCGCACAGCAACGCCAACAGCGTCGACCCCAGATTCAGCAGCAGCAACAACGGCACCAAGGAGAGAGCGACGACGAGATTGACATTCGGCAGGTCCTGTTATCAAAAGATGGAATTCGAGTTGCATTGGAGCTGTTGGGGGCTGTCGACCCTTACGTCAAATTGAAAGCGTTCATCGTGGTCTCCGAGTTTATCGAGAACCACCCGAACTTTGTTGAGGTCCGCGAGTTACTGCTTGGGTCGGAGGAACAGGGCGGTTCTCACGCACTGTTGAGTCTCGTGCGAGCTATCTCGGACGAAGTTCGTTCGACAGCGGCGACGACATTAACACCTTTGTCGGCTCGATCGCGCGAAAAGAGCGAGTTACTGCTAGTTCTACTTGTGTTCTTAAACATGCTCCTGGCCGACGAAACACTCAAGGGAAAGCTCACCCCTACGACCTATGATGTGGTCCTACAGGCAGTGGTCGTGACTTCAACATCTCCCTCTGCTACAGCTCATCAAGTACGAGTGCTAGCCGAAGCTTTGAAAGCACTTACCAATATGACCCGTGCAGGTCAGATTACAGAGCTCTGTCCCGAGGCAGCTCTCGTGAATAGTGTGGAAGCTCTTGTGAAAGTCCTACGGAATCCTCAAGGTGTTGATAGCAGTGCTAGCGGTAGCGCTGCACTCCGTCTGAATGCATTATTCCTGTTGGTGAACTTTGCTTCATCAACCCAATGTCGCAGTCAGATGGGTCGTTGCGGTGCACTGGAGGCACTGCTTGGAATTGTCGTGACCCCAGGAGGCAGCAACTCAATTCAAGACGAACAACTTGTTCAGCTATCTTTACTTGGTGTTGCACTGATGACTTCCGGCGGTGTTAGTGACGCTATGGCTGCAGTTGAACTAAACTCAGCTGTGGAAGTACTTGTGCAGTTGCTGAGCTCAAAGAACGCAGGTATCCAAGCGAATGCTGTCTGGGTTGTGTCCAATATCTCATCCGAAGGTACTGAAAACGTTTGAGCATTATTTCATGCTATAAAAATTATGTAGTGACTTACCATTTTTGCTGATCAAAATGTATAGCGAGTCTGAAGAATGCCATTGTCGCTCGAGGCGGCCCAACGGCACTGCAGGCCGTTCTCAATGATAATATGAGTGCTGATGCAAGCAACGGCATTGATTCGACTCCACCACGACCGACGTCATCAACAATGAGAATTCGCGAGTATGCACCAAAGGCCATTAAGGCATTAGGTTTTGCGCCCATTATGCCGACAGCTCCAGATACTTAGTCGTCGACATTTCCTTAATAAAACTAAGCACAACAAGAGCTGCAACGCTGCCGTTCTTACCTTTATCGTCACCATAGACATGCACTCGCATCAATTGGGGTCTATTCCGAGTCACTGCTTTGAGAAGAGTTTTCGCAACAAATGCCGCTGGCTGTTGTCGAACCCCTAAAAATATGGTCGAACACATCAAGGTATACCTGTCGAGGACGTTGTAGTTCCTCTTCTGACTTTATCTCCTCTGGGAAGCATACGACGTGAAGTCTTGCTGGATGCCCTGAGGACGAGAAGCAATCTCGTCACCTGTCGTCGCACTCTTTTAACTCTCGGCTCGAGTTTGCTTTAGTCGATTCAAGCGAAATGGGCGGAGGTGTGACCAAGTTGTCGCCTAGGAGGAGTACAACATCGAATTCGGCCCGGAGTCCCAGCACTCGTCACCCTAGCACAGCCGCTCCAACACCTAAAGCAGTGAGTGCAGGTCGTCGCGAGTCTAACAAGATGCCAACTTCGATCGATGCACGCATCATTGCTACGTTGCGACAGGTAAACCTCAGTAGGCGTGCAGACCCGAAAAAGGTCGAGCAGTGCACTTCGAACGGATTGTGCTTCAATTCGCACTGGTTCGTGATGCCTTCACCACGCTTCGTTCCATCTATCATCAATTCACCAACGTAAGAGTTTTGAGATCGATCTACCCTTGCTTGTACTTGGTGTCTGACGGGTTCCTTGACCCATTTGCAGAAAGAGAAGGACGGACTCGACTATGAAGGACTCAAGGCTGCGTTGAATGCGTTGGGCGCGCAAATCAAGGAGTCCGACTTGTCAGAAATTTTCTACGAGTCCGACATGGTGCGCGATAACTCGCTGAGCCACAACGAGTTCGTGGTGTCCCTTGCAATTGCGCACTTGCTGGGCCTTATCACGAACTTCGACTCCATTAAGGACTCGCTTGTGCATGCTCCAGAGGATGTGACTGTGGTTACCGCTCCTGATCAGCCACCAAGTGAACCGGAGGGCAACTCGTCCAAGCTAATTGCAAAAGCGCTGGATCTCATGGTCACCGCATATGTTCTCTTCGATGACGACGCCAGCGGAACCATCCAAACAACTGAAGTGTTAGATCAAATGCGCCAGCACTCAAATGGTGGTGGACCAAGCTCTCCAAGTCGTATGGAGCGCAAGTCGAGTGGGCTTTCGTCAAAGGCTATACGCAACGAACGCATTAAGGAGCTGGACTTTGACCAAGATGGCACCATCACTTTCCAAGAATTCGTGCTCACCTTCCAGCGGTGGGCGGGCTCGGACAGTGACGATGAAGAAGAAGAGGAATGAATGAATCCAACGGCAACCTCCCAAGGTTCCAGCGATATATCCGGCGTCGCACGGCGACCAGCTCTACAATAAAGACAATCGCAGCAGACATGCTGTCACACACCTTTCTCGTCAATCCTAGCCAGCCAACATAAGAAATTTTCAATTCTGGATTCATGACATCGCACGATAGCTAATGCTTAAAAACAGCAATTGAACGATAGCTCAAGCGCCAAATAAAAGTCGTATAGTCATTCAATTCATGGTCAACCCAACGCGCAGCAACGAACGTACTTAGGTCGGCTCTCTCGTCCACCTTACATATACTTAGCTTGCTGTCGCTTGAAATGGCCGTGCGCTGTGGCCGCACGCTCCAAAAGAGATTGAAAATGTAGGGCCACCAGAAGTTCGTGGTGCGGTCGTAAACCGAGTACACGAAGCAGTAGATGACCCACATCGTATACACTGCAGAGAACACAGACGAGTAGAATGAATAGGTCAGCAACAACAACACCAACAAAGAAATCAGCACCACATAGTGTACATGGGAAGAAACTCGTCATGACGAGCGGCAGCATAATGCATGACAGGGTGATGCCCATCCACAATCGGAAGACAGCTCGCAGTGAAGTCTGTTCCAGCATAAACAAGCCACAGAGAAGAATCACCCGTCAAACGACTGTGCTAACCCACAAGAGCAATCCACCTGCACGCACCGAGAGTTTGATCTCCACTGCATCTCCCGGGAATTGCTGGTGCTCGATGAAGTAGTTCATGCGCTCCTCCTTCTCCTGCCAGCGAGCGTCCAAGAACGCCTCCAAGTTGCCTACCGCTTCGTCGTAGCTATATTTCTGTGCGTGGAGCGAAATCGGCGCCGACGGCGACGTCCCCGCCAGCAACGACTTCATGGAGGGCACTTCTGTATCCTTCTTGCGGCCGTACCCCATGTCAAACGTCGGGACTTCTCCCGAGTACGTCGGGAACGCCAGCGTGAGGTCGTAAATGTCTGGTTTCACGTCCGCCACGGCGTCCAAAATGATCTGCAGCCCCGTGGTGCGCGGCAGCAGCACTCTCTCGAACTTGGGGCGCCCCTCTTTCGCCGCAAAAGCCTGCGACTTGGTCACGTATTCCTTGTGGATGGTGGTCCCCTCCGGGAAGATCACGAGCCAGAAGGGGAAGTCGTCCGTGATGAGGCCGCCCATGTACTTCTTAATGAGCTCTTTGTCCTCGTCGATGCGGCGCCGGAGGAACAGAAACTGGAAGAGGCGCATGCCCCAGCCGATGACCGGCAGGTACTTGAGCTGGTCCTTGAGCACGATCTTGATGTTGCCCGCGGCCTGCTGGTGGCGCGCCGCCTGCCAAATGTACCACCAGTCAGCGTCCACCTGGTGGTTGGCAATCACAATGGCGGGGCGCTCGTTGTCCTGGGGAGCTCTCCAGTCACGCGCAGCTCCGTCCTCGGGAAGCTCGTGGACGTGACGTCCACCCAGAGCGACTGCGCCACGGAGCTGGTAGGGTTTACAAAAACAACGGGGTTAGACAGGATGGCTGTATGGCTCTGGTAGGGTTTTGACGGCGTGGTGATACGAACCCCATGAGGCGGCGGTAGAGCGGCTTGTTGAACGGCCGCACGAGGCACCAGAGGCAGAACTGCAGGAAGTTGAGGCACATGCTGTTGCACAGGATCCATAGCAGGTTGAGCGCCGAGTACAGGTGGAAGGCCGCCATGGTGCGCGTGAGCGTGCGGAATGCCGAGCGTGCGGAATGCCGAGCGTGCGGAATGCCAACACCGAGCGTGCGGAATGCGGAATGCGGAATGAAGGTCGTGCGTGATCTGGTCGGACGTGAGACTGCGGAGAAGACGCAGCTGAGACTGCAGACGACATGGGTTCTTGTTAAATGCGCGGGGTTTTAGCCTATCAGCGAGCAGCAGTCGATATCCGAAAATGATAATCCGACGTCAACGGCCGAGTCCATGCGGCTGCGCTTGGACTCGCCGCTCTGTATTACGCCACGCCCACGAGTATCAGGTGGAGGAGATGGAGGTGTAGACTAAAGAGGTTGATGCGCGGCGGAAATGCACTCCGTCGAGTCGGGTGGTCCACATGGAGCAAGCGTCGAAAGGAGCTGCAGTCAAGCACACAAAATAGCTCCGAAACGGCAAACGTGAACGGCGTCGACACTTGTAGACTGCAAATGACAGACGCTGATGCATGCAGCTGCTCCCTGCAGTCCCAACTGCACCAGGTCCAGCAGCGCCTGGCTCAGTAGCTATGTCTTGTTGAATCGCGGGCTGACTTTGCCGCTGTAGGTCGAAAATGCTCGCAGCAGGAAATGAGAGCGCACGGTGAGCTCGTGCAGAAGCTGGGCCATGAACTGGAGAACCTGCGCGTCGGACAGGCCGAGCTACGACTGGTAGCTGCGAAGTCGCGGACCGAAATCTGTCGACTTGAGGCGGAGCTGTCTGCAGCGAATGGGAGAGCGCGTCAGCTACTTGCAGAGCAAGACGCTCAGCGTACTGCTGTCGCCAAGGTGGACATAGCCTGTAGCCTTCGAGAGGAATGCTCCAGACTGACTTGCTCCTTCATTTTGAAGCGTGAAGTCGAGATTAAAGCACTGTGTGAGCAAAATGAATGCCAGCTTCAACTTGCTCGTGAAAAGTGCGATAAACTCGTCAAGGAAAAGTTGCAACTCAACGCCGAGGTTCGTTAGCCGCATAGTCTGAAGCTGAACCCTTTCAGCCACACTGATTATGATATTCCTACACATACACTCAGCTGTCAATGACTCAAGGCCACTTGGAGAGCATGCAAAATGAAAACGTAGCGTTTCTTGTCAAAATTGAAGAGTTCACGTTGCGTGCAACTATCAAGGTATGAAAACAGTGCTAGATGATCTTAACATATTTCTCACACGTGATTGAGTCTAGGCAAACGAGATCGAGAAGCTGTCAGTCATGTTGGCAAGCGCCCAGCACGAAGTCGAAGCATCTGCTCTACGCTATCAACTACTGGTAGGCTCCTCGCCTCCTCATCAAGGCCGTAAGAAAACAATGGTGGTGGAATCTAAACTATTCATTTTTTGAATCGCTGCTTCAGCACAAGGACCTCATCAGCGCTCAAGACCAGCAAAGCGTGATGCAAGCAAAAGTACAGGAGCTAGAACGTGACGTCAGTCTTGCCGTTTTGACGCGAAATCGGGCCGTCCACTGGAGACAAAGGCGCCAAGACGTGTGGAAGTGCCGGTCACTCACGCACGGAGCATTTCTTGCGTGGAAATCCATAGCTGTCCGCACAAAGCTAAGTCGTACCCGAGATATGGCGCTAAGTAATCAAAATACTCGTGCTCGTCTCCGAATGGTGGAACAAGAATTACACAAACGCTGCTTGCTGGCAAAAGTGCATCTAAGTAACGCGCGGCAGGCTTGCACAAGTGAGCTCACTCGCCTTCAACAATTAAGTGAGGAGATTTACAGGACAGAGTGGCCAAAGCTTATGGAGCGCTTCGAACGACAGCAGGAGCATCTGAAAATCCAACGGGAGAGGTTCGATATGGCACGACAAGACATTGACCAAAAAGTACTTGAAGACCAGCAAGTCTATCTTGCTCAACACAAGCGCCAGCGAAACGCCATATTCGAGTCCTTTGCGGCAGAGCGTCAGCGCGAGTTGATGCGTCGAATTTTCAGTGGGTGGAAGGAGTTTTATCTCCGCTCGGTGGTGGGTCAGGCCACCCACACAGCAATGATATTCAAATCACAGCAGTACCTGGAGTCACCGACTGCGCGCTCTGGTGATTACACTCAACTCGATTCGTGGGCCATGCCACCATCTATTCGACCGATTCCAATTGATTTTCAACGGTCTCAGCGGGACGAGGACTCGTGTTATTCCAACGAATGCTTGCACTCGTCCGAGATTTCTGAGGCAACCTCACCAATCGACACGATGTGGCGAAAGTGGCGGCGTATTGATGCTGTTGGAGCACCCAAAGGACTGAAGCCTCTTCTCTAGAACTTCGTTAGCTATTGCTCAATTTCGCATAAATGTATCGCTCTAACATGTTAATGTGGTGTCGCTGTCTTGCATAGTCGTCCTCCATCCAACTCGTGACCTCAATTCATTGAATGGACTAAGTATGAGGACGTGAGCACGTATAAATAGTGGTTTTGAGTGAAAGCAACGATAAGTTTGTGGGCCCAGTGCCGAGAGGTCGAGGACAAGAAGATCGAGACAAGAGGACAGATCGTACTTGACATGATGTAGTTGAACGATGCTTCATCGTTCTCGTTGTCCTGAGCGATGAGCAGCTCCACCCCAGCGAGCATATCCATAAACGACCTCAACAATCGATTCTTACTGCGCGACATCTCGCCACTTCGATCAAATGACTCTGTACATCGACGATGACGGCAGGAAGGCTGGAACAGCAAAAGGAACCAGTGGTGGCGGCAGCTCGCATTCGCCTCTGTTCGACTTGCCGTCCAAGTACGGTATTCACCACACTATTGCAACGTTCACGCCTACCGAACAGCGCTTTCGGTGGCAAGCAGGTGCCGGTGCCACGGATGCTCTGTACAACATTCCTACGAGTATCGGCTCAGGCGCGAAGAAGAGTTTCGGCACCAGCACGCGAGATGACTGGGACCTCGCTCGCAAGCGCGCCGATCCTGGCGCAGGGCCAGGGTCCTACGAAGCACCGCCGTCGTGTGGCATACAGCCAAGTTCGGAGCGACGAACGTCGGCAGCTACAGCGTTCGAGAATGCTTCTCGCACATCGCCTAACGAGAACACGACGCCATCTCCTGGACCGATCTACGACCTGCCAATGGTATTGGGGCGAGAAGCCCCCGCTCCTAAGCAAGGCACGTCGTTGCGATCATCTCTCCACAGCAAGAGCGTGAGCCCAGGCCCCCATCTGATGCTCAAGGGATCGTTCCGCGAATGCCGGACACTGGTGTCTCCAACCTTTGGGACGGAGATTCGCCTCAAGCCGCTCGGCTCGCAACAAACACCAGGCCCCATCTACGACTTGCGACCGACCGGCTACCTGACCGGACCTCGCTCGTCCTTCAGCCACGCAAAACGGCTTTAACCCTGCATTTCCAAGTACATGTATTATATTAGTAGATTATTTTAGTTCTTGCCATTTTTGAATTGTTCAAATTGGATAATTTTGTGCTAGCATGAGCTAAATTCATTTCTAAAACAATTTCTATACGCATTCGAACGGAATCGCATGGCCGAGGAGCACGACACCGTGGCCGATGCGCCCAGCGAGGGCCACTCATGCTCTAGAATCTCCGTGCGTCGCCATCCACTGCATTGCCGACCTCTTCTTACCCTATTGACGTCGTTTTTAATGCGAAATCTGTCGCCAGGAGTACACACTGCTCGAGTTTCTAGGGAAGGCGCCACCGCCCAAGTGTATTTAGCCGAGCACGAGGCTTCTGGGGCGCACGTGGCCATCAAAGTGATCGACAAATTGCTGGTGCAACGCTCGCAGCTGGAGAGCAAAGTGCAGCAGGAGATGGTGCTCCACGCGGAGCTGCAGCATCCGCACGTGCTGCACGTGGAGGTAGCCGACTCGAGGCTTTAGAAATTAGGGAGAAGTGGCTGCTGGACTGAAGAGTTTGGTGCCGCTTAGGACGTCTTTGAGGACGCGAGGAACTACTACATGGTGCTGGAGTATTGCGCTCGACGATCGCTGTCTGCAGTTGTGAAGACGCTGCCAGGACGCAGGGTGGACGAGGCCAGTGCCAAGAAAGTGTTTCGTCAGGTAGGTTGGCCATATGCACTCGCTGCTATTAGCAGCAATTGACTCAAGAGTGGTGATGCAATATGTTGGCTTTGCTTAATGCAGGTGGTCGCTGGTGTGGTGTATTTGCATGCTAGTGGCGTGATCCACAGGGACTTGAAACTCGCCAACCTCTTGCTGAACGCAAAAGGCGAGGTGAAGATATCGGACTTTGGTCTGGCTGCTCGATCGAGGTACGTGCTGGCAAACGATGAGATGGTGCTTTGCATAAAGTCTGATGTGGCGTGAAAAGTGATGACCACGCAACCATGTGCGGTACGCCGAATTTTATCGCGCCCGAGGTACTGGCATCGGATGGTGAGCCCTACGACGAAGCTGTGGATGTCTGGTCACTAGGCTGCATTCTCTACTGCTTGCTACTTGGCAAGGCACCATTCGAAGGACGCAAAGTTAGGTACGCATTACTACATTGACGTGGTCCGGGAAGATATCGGCAAGAACGTCTACAAATAATCAGATCTGTTATGTTTTGTACAGCGAGACACTGGAAAATGTGGCAAAAGCTTCACAAAATCCACTAAAGTTTCCGGACGGCTTCTCGGCTAGTGCTGGCGATCTAATTAAGCGCTTACTCACAACAGTAAGCATCTAACATGGTTGAAAGTCCTCAAAAATGTTTGCTCTACTTCTTTTCTAACCTGGGTATGACGCTTTGTGCATAGGATCCACATAATCGTCCATCCGCCCAACAAATACTGCTGCACCCGTGGCTACGAGACCAATCACAGAGACGTGTTCCACCGTCTAGTGGGAGGCGAAAGTCCCTACCTCGAGCGTCATTGCGCGGGCAGAAGCATCTGTTATCCCATGCTGACAACTTGACTAGGTCTCCCGATGAAAGTTTGCGTGAAAGTCGCAGAGTCGCAGTCATTTGTTCGGTGAAAGAAGAGCTTGAACTCTCTTCCTCTTCGAGCTTATCACTTCCAACAAGGATATCCCACAGGAATCGACACTCACTTGGGAAGAGTCGGGTTGGTACTACGCAACGTCAGTCGCACGGACCACTAGGTAATAGGATGAACTACTCACGACGCCAATCGTTGGTGTCTCCCTCAGATAATAGTAGCAGCAGCAGCAGCAGTCCCGACGACGCCAGTATGGACCCCATTGACGATTACAGCGACCTCTCTGAGCTATCGGTATCTGGACCCGTGAATTTGTACAATGATGGAGAAAAAAGAAGATAGAGGAGCAGATGACCAAGAAGAAGATGACTCCGTTCTTCGTGTCTCAAGAAGCAGGGAGCCCGTGGTATCGGTTGTGATCCACTTCGAGTTGACAGATGCGTCATCGCTTGGACTTGCTGGAAGGGGCGGAGACAACACAGGCAACTCCAAGGTTGAGGCACACTGGAGCTGTACGGAACCAACAGAGATCGGCAGTCCACCAGTTTTTGGACTTGCACTATCAAACGGATGGGAGGTAGGTTATGATCCAGCTTTCGGTATGCTCACAGGTACGACGCCCGACGGCGACGCGTTACGGTACGAAATTCATGGTGCGAACGGAGTACGAACCGGTTCCGGTGCACCATCTACGTCTTCCCAGGTTTCAGCTGCGACACGATTTAGTCAGCGCTCATATTTACCACCGATGGTGAGATTTTGCCAGTGTCTTGCATTACGCACCATGCAGTTGCGTCGTATCGCTTTGCGTGGTCAGGCGAGCAAGCTTCCGCTAATTCATTATGACAAACTCCCGGAGTCGCTTATGGCATCGTTCAGGTACCGATCCAGCTTGCTCACTGCCTCAACATCTTCTTTAAGCCAAGGTCAATCGACATTGGGCTTGGATAACTCCACTAGTTCAGCCACAAAGTCGCCTGGGTCCCAAAGGGCGGTGGAAGTTGCAGGTGTCGGACGTGGATGCATCGACTCGACAGGGGACTTGCGAGTTGTGTATCTGGATGGTGCACAACTCACGTTGGCGGCTAGTGGTCTACAACTGCGCTTCCGGCCAGCTTGGAGAAATGACACTAGCTGTGAGGATGTATTCGAGCTGCTCACAAACAGCAGCATGTCAGCTTTCTTACCGTCGGTGGTCAAGCAGAAGCTGGAGAGTATTCCGGAATTCATCCGCCGACTCAAAGCAGCCCATTAAGCCAATTATGGGCAATAACGCCAAGCGACGCTTTGCTTAGCAACGACCAAGCTGATTGAATGGCAACATGAGCTCAGGTGCAATCGCCGAGCACGCTTCAGAGGAAGCGATTAGCCAAGCCGGGAGCCAAGCCGAGGTCCACTGTGGAGCCAACATCATGGAGAATTTGGGTGGCATTTTGGAAGAAGCACGAGATAGCAACGATGAACGAGTTTCTGAAAGCAGTAACAACGATACTGAAGACCGCTTGCCGTCAGCACACGAACAACTAGCAGAGCTTCAGCTGCTGGCGCGAGCGGATCTTCATTCACCGGTCTCGGTATTCTCGTTACCGGCGGCCCAGACATCTATAAGTGCATCAGATGCTGATGAAGCCAGTGAAGGAGACACACCTCAGTTTGCGAAGAGCGGATTAAGCAGTTTTTCAGCTATCCTAGCTGCTTCGAGGAAATTGGCAACAACTTCGACATCTGAAAATTCGTCGATTCCCGCCAATGGAGTAGCTGTTGAACCGCTAGATCAAGGTCGTGTCCCGCTCTCCGTAGACATCCCAGGACAACGATCGCGGCAAAACTCGACTGGAAAGAGCCTCCCAACGCTGAATGAAGGCGCTGAGGGTGAGGAGGAGGACGAAGATGAGGAATCACCTGAAACACCGTCTGCTGTCGTACCTGCAATTGCAACTGATGTTCCACGAAGCCCAAACACAACAATGGAAATGGCAACGCAGGAAGAAGAGGAAGCAGGAGACGACAATGATGTCGAGTTCCTGATGATGCTGGAGCATCTTTCGCGGGGTGAGATCGATTTTCTGGCACTTACGATAGAAGACCTTACAGTGCGTAAGCTAGGGCGCGTTCATACAGCGCTTAGCTTGACGCAGACTTTAGCACCCGATATGCCGTACGTACGGACGCTCGTGTCGGTGGACATGCTGCGGTTATTGCTTCAACGCTTAGGAGTTCGTGCTGTTGGTGAAGCAATCAGGCGGGCACTGCGGCAAATAATGGAGCGAGAGGAAACGGCGACAGAGGTGGCGATGAACGCACTATTAACCAGCAGTAACATCGCGACAGTGGTTCTCGCTGCCCGTCAAGATTTATTCACGGCAACCTCAGCGCCGCCAGCTCTTCCTCGAGGTGCCAGCCCCTCCAGCAGCAGACACCAGACGCGCGGTGCCTCCCATGCATCCCCAAGATCACTCTCCTCGTCAGCATCCCCCTCTCTTCCTCGCAACGTTGCAGTACACCAAAGAGCCCAGCAGCCGACCGTCGCAGCATTCTCGCCAAGGACGGCGTGCACGTGCTCATGCAGGAAAGGCTGGTATCCTTCGACCACCGCGGCCAAGCCACCGCGCTCCCAGCCTTCCGCGTTCGCAGCGACAGCGCCACCACCACGGACCAAGCAGCGAAACGTCGTCAACGCGGGCTGCAGTACGCCCACGAGCACGTCCCACAGCGCACCATGACCCCATGATACCTGCAACATGAACATGTATTAAACCTGTAGACGAACAGGGTCTCTTTTCTAACACATTTCGTTTACGCCGTCTCTTTCGACCAATCAGCCGCGTCGATTCCTCGGTCTCCATTATCGGCCACGTAAGACGCGTCGCCATACTAAAATCCATATCAAAAAGACACAAGACCATCAAGATCAAGACCATCAAGACAATCAAGACCAAGCTCATGGTGCACATCATTAACGGAGAGATCGTGGCGGACGACGACCCGAGGGTGCGTGCGCGCCTGAACCCACAGACGCAGACGCAGTCGCAGGCCCCGCGACGCTTCGGATCGGTGCACGACGCGCCCGGGGCCGCCCCAGCCGCCGCAGCTCCCGCTGGGCCCTCCCCCTTGCAAGGACTGGCCCGCCAGGTCGGACTCGAAGGCTCCGTAACCATCCCGGCGGTGCTGGGACTGCCGGCACGTCCTGTGCAGAAGATCCACCTGGCAGTGGCCGCGCTGCTCATGGCGCTCTTTGGCTGGCGCGCGCTGGTGTTTCTGGCCTTCGCGTACTTTTGAGCACGCAGCAGCAGGCTGGACAGCAGGGTGGACAGACATGAGAGACAGGAGGAAATGAGGTGTAAAACTGAACAGAATGAAGACCGCAGAGTGCTGTACGTGGGGTGGGTGCGTCTTGAGAGCTGCTGTGCTAATGTATGAGGTTGTGTCAAGGTTGTGGACTGACTGAGCAGGTGCTGGTAGTTTCTTTAGTCTTTGCACAAGATCGTTGGGGCTTGTTAATGCAGGTTCTATTGTCTACTCCCAGCTTTTCACAAAAAACAAGCTGACGTATAGTGACATCGCTTCAGTTGGCAAAAAAGAAAAAAAAGCGCAGAGAAACCATGATCGTGACCCTCCTTTGTGTGCTGGTGGGTGCCCCTTGTGACGTGCTTGCTGTGAAGATCGACGAGGAAGAGAGAATAGCCTCCTTGAAGCAAATGATACATGCACAAAAGCCAATTACTTTGGACTCCGTGGAAGCCGACGCACTGACGGTGTACGTTGCGAAGAATATGGACGCGTGGCTGACTAAAGACATCAATTTCACGAGCGCTGAGTTGAGGAGTGGGAAAATACCCACGTCGGTGGCGACTGTGTTGAATCGGGCCGAGGAAATCGATGCCACATTCAGGATCTGGGAAGTTTTCGGGCGGGTCCCACCCGACGTTCCATTGCACGTTCTAGTGCGCGCACCGATACTAGGAGACATCACAATCGACCGAGATAGCTTTGGATATTATGAGGACGTCGCGGAACAACTGAAAGTTAGCCCTCACGTCAAAAGACTGGAGGAAATTTTGGATTTGGCGGCCAAGCACGAAGCGTTTATCGTGTTGGAGAACTCCTCGGGCACGGGGAAGACGCAAATGGCATTTAACCTCCAAGCCAGCAGAGTTTTTGATGTGCTTTACACGGTGTGTTCCGTACCAGGTGATTTGGAGCAGGATGTGTACACGGCTTGTGATCGACGATCCGTAACTTTTAATTCGTGCGCCAAGAAAGACAAAATGCTTCTTGAGGAGGGGTCTGTAGGAGAGATCAAGTGCACGAACGCGCTCCACTTGTACGGCTTCATTATTGCATTGTTGCGCGGTGACGCAATGGTCGGTCTCGGGACACGCTCAGAAGTGGAGAAAGCCATACAGGATCGTTCTAAGCCATTTGTTTTTTTCCTCGACGAATTTCCGCGTATGGATACCGTTCAGCGCAACGAGTTGGAAAAGAAGCAACGTGTGATGCGGAACGTGTTTTGTTCTTTTGGCATTCCTGTGATCATCAGTGCTATAAACGGAACCGCACGAAACCTGTTTCCCACCCGAAAGCGATCAAGGGACTCGGACTTTGCCAAACAAAAGCTCAGACAATGTGTGGTGTGTTGTAGTGCCGTCGCTTCCTCCTAAGCTCTTAGCGATGAAATACAGGGCACGAAACTCCCTAAACAGTTGAAATCAGTTCTCCAGCACAGCCGGCCACTCTTTGTCGAGGGAGCATTGCAGTACATGTGCGGGACGCCGTACGATGGCGATACAAACACTGCTGGTCAGCTCAAATACTTGAGTGATATGGTTGCGTACCTTGGACCACTGTTCTGGGACCTGAAGAAGTCGAGAGTGGAGTTCACATTGGGTCAGCTTGCTTTGTTCTTGTGTTCTAGCTATGAAGCCGTGGATGACAAGGAAAACCTGATCGACAGCCATTTTGCCCGCCTTCAGGAAAATGAAATATTTGAGCTGATGATGGGTGCAACAGGCTTGTTACGGGATGGCAAGGCGTGGAAGTGCCGCTGCATTTTTCCACCGCCAGACGAAGACATGCTGCTACACTTAGTCTTGATGGGGGTCCAGGATTCCATCCTCTGGAGAAGCCTCTGTTTAAGATCATGAATGATGATCCATTTTTGCGAAGTCCGATGTATTTCAGCAACACAATTTATCGTTCAAACGATGGGCTGCGGCTTGAAGCGCTCGTTATTCCTGCTGTCGTTATTGCGAGTCACTGCGGGGGATTTTATGGCGTTGGTTTTCGTACGTTTTTGAGTGCACTGCTACATGAATTGGGCGTGAAGCACCGCTACGAGGACGACACAACAAGAACAGAAGCCGTACCAGTTCAGGTGAAGCTTCCGCTAGCTCTGGAAAATTCAGGCCTGGGAAGTTTCGTTATCCCATTCCTGTCGTCGCCAAACGTGAAGTGGCCTGAGTGGTTCTTGCAAGGCTGGAAGGAGAGCGATGCCAATTTTGATCATCTCAGTCGTACTGCTAACACGAGCAACACCGACTTCAGTACATCTTCTGGTCATCTTACTGGTGAATGCAGGGCTTACAGCGGCAATTTACAACTTGGGGATCTCAAAGGCATCTTCAAGCGTGTTCCAGCGAACACTAAGGTTCACTTGGTTGTCACAGCGACAATACAGCCAGATTTCACTCAAGAAAGTGCAAAAGACTACTTGATAACAATGCCCAATCTGCGGGGTGGTGCGTTTTATCGCATAACGAATGGATCGTGGGTGATGGTGCAGTTCCCAGGACTCGAAATGACTGGTGCTGCTTTCCAAAAGTTGATTCTCTTCATCTTACTGAAGGAAATCGTAGCCGAACCAGAACAGAAATGAATTCAACAGTAACTTCAGATGTTACTTCAGAAGTAAAAGAGAAGTTGAGTTAATGGTTTTTAAAAAGCTTTTGAGTTGCGAGTATGCATTCAAGGTGTCTCTCCTCGAAGCACTCGGCCATCGAGTGTTATCAGCGCTCCCATAAACACTCGAGACACGTCCTCTAGGTTACCTAGCAGCTGCAGCGCCGGGGTCAGCAAGTCCAATTGTGACTGCATCCTCACCACGCACTCCATCGAAGAGTCCCAGTCAAAATGTATCGACCCGCGTATGAGAACCCGCTGGTCCAATAGTTTAGCAGCCAGTGCAGACCATTCGCCTCCATTCGCTCCACCATTTTCATCGCGTTTCAAGTGTGGAAACACGTATGGCAGTGTGTTTTCGGAGATGGTGACACTTGTTGTGGTTGTGGCAACGAGCGAGTCTCCTATGTCTTTTACTAGGCACTCGAGCTTGATGTCCACACTTTCAAAGAAGGTCGAGAAAAGTTCCCAGCTCTTCATTAACGCTTCCACACCCTTTTCATCACCACATCTCACGTCCGGAGCCATCGTCACTTGCAGGAATTCTAATATAGCTTTGTGCTGCGCGGTTGAGGAGGAGCTAAGCCCGTGACGAAAGAGATGGAGATACTCCGTCGCAAAAGTCCACACATTGTGTTTCCGGTAGATGTTTAGTGGCAGGCTAATGCGTTTTTTCTTGAGGTTGTAGATTTCGTGATGCAGTCCCCGAATGTCTTCTTCGAGGCCTTCCAAGCGTTTGCGCTGCCTCCTCCGGTATCGCGCCTGGTTCTTTCGGCAACTTTCTCGTCGATGATTCTCTCTTGCCCGCACTACAGCATCTCGATTCACCTTTGCAAGGGT
This sequence comes from Phytophthora constricta, assembly GCA_011947335.1. Taxonomy (NCBI): domain Eukaryota; phylum Oomycota; class Peronosporomycetes; order Peronosporales; family Peronosporaceae; genus Phytophthora; species Phytophthora constricta. Next base: position 40,441 of record JAAVTI010000861.1, read on the forward strand.
CTCTTCCAATACTTCTCCGTTGCGTTTGCTGTCCTGGGTCCTCATTCGATCACAATGATAAGGCGCAATTTCTCGATTTGCATTCGGTAGCAACTTATCTGGCGTTGGATCGATACGACCGCAGGCATTGATTGGAAATCTGTCTCTGGATTTGGACGTGCTCGATGACAAAATAAAATCTTGAGGACTTTGACGCTCCTGGTACGACAGAAGAGAGGTGTCCTCACTGCGAGACGATCTGGCGCGCTGTATCACGTCACCGATGACGTTGTCACTCAGAGACTTGTTGTTTGGGGGACGAAAAAATTGGCGCTCATTGTGACTCGACACTTGTCCTGGTCGGTGTTGACGATGTCTGAGGAGAATTGCGAAGTGTGATGTGAGCTCACCAAAGAAGAACGACAAACGCACGCCAGAAGAGCAAAACTTGTACCCCTCGATTACGGTCGTGGCGATTACGAGCGCGCAAAGTGTGATGACTAACGCTGACGTTTCCACTGACTTGACTCAAGTATTGAGCCTCAAGTGGAGGCCCTCAAGTCAAGTTGAGGAATTGCAAAATCTATCGCACATTATGAGCGCATCGAAGGCAACGTCGTTACGTCGAACGCGACGTGCGTCGCTTACGACCGCAACAAAACAATTGGCAAACTCTTTTGTACGATTCTAAGATTTCCAGCCTCTAATTGTGCAGAGCCTTCGATGTACTTTTGAGGTGTTTGTTAACTATACGAGTCTCGGTGTGTTACATGTAGCACGGCAGAGGGGAAGCACTATATGTTATGATATCATCTCGAATCGCACCGTCGACGACGACGACGACGCAGCCACGTAAGGTTGCTAGCTGGCTAAGAACTTCCCTCAGCTTCGGAAGGAGCGACGAGGTGTTGGGAGTGGCGGCGACGGGGATTTCGGGCAGAGCGACGGGGGCAGATCAGACAAACAGCAAGGAGAAGTACAAGTAGCCTTCGTGCTGAAAGGCGGAGCCCTCGGGCTTCATGCGTATGAACTTAGGTCTCAGTCTCGAACAGGACAAGCAAGTAGCACTAAGAGTAGAGTGCAGATCTAAGAGCTTCAATAGGAATTCGTGTTGTATAGTACACACGTCTTCTAAGCTGGATCGTGCCGACGGACGCCGTGGACACTCGACGGACTTGCTGCGAAACAGGGTTCTGAGCCCAAATCACGGGACCGAGTGCAGACACTTTAAAGACCACGATGTCAAATAAAGTGAAACTGAACAAGAACGGTAGACCCATTGGCTGGCACGGTCAGTCATGGGTATACTTCAAGGGGATGATGATGGTTGCCTTCGAGGATAAGGGCGTTGACGAGTACGTCATGGGCAAGAAGAAAATCACTGGCCAGTCGACTGATGTCGAAAAGAAGGCGTACAATGATGCACAGATTAAGATCAAACAAATCATTCTCTCATCATTGTCAATGGAGCTCGGACAGCGAGTGATGTTGAAGACAAAAGGGACGGATATGTGGGAAGACTTGGTGACTTTCTATGAGGGAAAAACCAACGACGCCACGAAGACCAACCAAGAGATAATCCTGTTTCACAAACTGCAGACTACTAGATGCAAGCCAAACTGGGACGTTGCACAGCACCTGGACAACATGTACATGTTGCAGGATCAGCTGAAGGCCATAGGCGCTGGCGTGCGAGAGCCAATCTTCATTCAAATGTTGATGAAGTCGCTACCAGCAAACCCGCGGTTTGACCGGTTGAAGGGGATGGTTGAGAGTGGGGACGACAAGGTCGACACCCCGGACAAACTCAAGGACCAGGTACTCCGCATGGATAGCTTCAACAAGTGTGATCGTGAGATGGGCCGCATTGGCGGAAACGCTGGGCAAGCTCAAGGGCAAGGTCAGGAACAGAAGCCAAAAGGTCAACAGGGCCCAAGTAGAAGTGGGTACGCCAACAATGGCATCAAGCAACAAAGCCCTGAGAAAGCAGCCGCTATTGCCGCGCTGAAAGTCGACAGAAAGCAAGGTAATTGTTTCTTGTGTCATAAGTCCGGCCACCAGAAGTCCGAATGCCCTGAGCGAAATAGGAAGACCAGTGGTCAGAAGCAGGCGACATGCACGGTGCGTGTATCGAACGACATGCCTCCTGAGTCTGAAGTCGTACCAGCTGGAACGGACCGGCGCAACGGAGACATATCCGAGAACGTCGACGAAATTTCACCAAACCATGATGGCATTCAGTATCATGTGAGTAAGGAGCATCAACCCCGTGAACAAGAGGGTTATAGTCACGATGATGACGAACAACACGTGCATTCCGCGTGGGACTGGTGCTTTGACAACGCATCCAACGTGCACGTGGCCTCGGACTTACGCTACTTTACGGAGTATAAGCCGTTTGCTGATCATGAAGATACGGAAACTGTGCATGGCTTTCAGAAGAATTTCACGACAACACCCGTCGGTCGTGGTACTGTGCAACTCATAGTGAATAAAGGTGCTCTGGACATTGCGCTCACACTTCGAGACGTCTATTACGTGCCTGATGGCATGAACCTTATGTCGCACAGTCAGGCCGAAGACCAAGGATACGTTGTGGAATACCGCGGCAGGACAAATATCAAGGTGTATGAAATTTGGCAGGGTGACCAGAAGGTGCTAGAGGTTGGCCGCAATAGTTGTGGAATATTCATGTTCACTGCCCGGAATGCCTTCTTACCTCAAGATGTAAGCTTAAGTGCAGCGGGGAACAGTCCGGCCTTCAAGTGAACCAGACAATGGCGGATGGAGTTGCTGACTTACAACGATTGCACGAAAGACTTGGTCATTTGTGTCCTAGGTGTGTCAAGCTCATGGCAGATAATGGTCTAGTCACGGGAATGACACTACGTCAGCGCTTATTTGCGGATTGCGAAGCTTGCCACATGGGCAAGGAGCGAAAGCCTTCTCCCGCGAAGCACCTGGAACGTGGAATCACAGAGAAGAACCAAGTTATCTTCGCTGACTTACTGTTCCCATACCGTAGTAGTAGCACCAATGCCTACAAAGCAGTGCTAGTCATCGTTGATGGCTTCTCGCGCTACACCACGGTTTACCCATTGAGATCGAAGACAGCTGATGAGGTGAACGCAGCCATGCAAAGATACATCGTGTGGGCGGAGCGCCAATTCAGCGGGTGTCCTGTACGACAAGTAATCACGGATAACGGTGGTGAGTTTGAGAACGAGGAGATGCAAAACTGGTACAGGGAGCAAGGGATTGCTTTCTTGCCGAACCCACCTCGCAGTTCACACTTAAACCTTTGCGAACGCGCTCATCAAACCATAGTCCACATGATGAAGACCTTGCTGGCTACCGCTGGACTGCCGAAGACCTTCTGGATGCATGCACTTGAAATGGCAACCTTCCTTCGCAATAGGACTTATTGTGCTGCCGTCAAAGACACTCCTTACCACCTTATGATTGGTGAAAGACCTGACCTCCATCGCATTAAGTTGTGGTCACAAAGACAATTGTACGCAATGCCAACATTTGCATTGCAATGTTTTCGTGCATGCATTCATCTCGAGCAGTTGCAAAAATCACAGTATCCGGCAAAGTCACCTCTAGATTCACATGTCAACCATCGGCATACGGTTCCGCCACCCACCTCCGCGCACTCACTCTGGATGTTGTTGGCTTGACTCGGAGGCACCAGGGTTCGAAAATTGGGATAAAGTTTTTTGTGTTATGTGTTTATCAAAGTCCCACCCACCCATTAAGTTTCATTTCGGGGTATATTGGGATGTAGCCATCTCCCTCACACTACACATTTGTATGATACGTCTTTCAAATACTTTGTGCAAGTTACGGACACCACTGCCATTGATACCAAGGCCGTTCAGCATACAAACATTAAGGTTAAATTGTGACGTCATCGCCAACAGAAAATCCCAGAACCTCGACCCACCCACCCCTGATGCAGTACCACCCACCCTTTCAGATGTGAAAACATGGGTTTTGCCGAACCCTCCGAGGCACCGGCAACATGCGAACACAAATGCTGGATTGAGCCCGCTTGGAGAATGCTGTGAGCAGTGTTCAGACAATAAAATAAAAAACTGTATTGGACTTACAGAAAAACATAATACAGCATTGCAATATGCGTGACTCCCGAAATAAGTATTGCAATTATTCACAAATATTGTAAGGGTTTGGAACGGTGCAGTGATGTGGAAATGAACCAACCACGCTGCAGCGAAGAAATGCTGCGACATCTGACGCGATCTTGACATGATACTTGGATGTTGAAGTCGAAAATCAAACTAAATGCATGATTGAGAGAAGCACATCGTACCGAGTTGAACTGCCAACGCACCCCGGAACCAGTCATTCTAGTCATCAATCACCGATCCGAAAGGTAAAAAGTAAATATACTTATTACGAGGCCAATTGCATATTGTACGGTTTGCCCGGCTTTTCAATAATCCGTTATTCCGTCAATATTATACCATAGTTATTATATCTGGGGCGAAGCCCCTATGTATTTATGGCTTCTGTTACCCTTATTTGTTTCTGGAATCGGTTAGGGTTCGGATCTATCATTGCGCACTGGGGAGTCGAAACTTCGTTTTTTTTTACCTCTTTTAAAGACTTCAGCGAGATCGAGAAAAATATGAATACACAAAAGCATACAAATTTTAAAGGAACACCTTTAGATAGTGGACTAACAGTCACTAAATGAGGGTTATTTTAATTGCCACTGTTCGTAGCGTCTTTTCTTAGAGGAGGAGCAAATTAGACTAAAAGTGTACATTTTCTGGGCGAAATAGCTGACATTTTTACCAGCTCATGCGCCCCAGCACCCCGTCTAGTGGGTAGGCTTACCCCAGTTTAGCTCCGAAGGCTTGCTTAACAGGACTGGCATCCCTCAAGAGTTAATACCGTAAAAACACATCAAGGCCAGACGTCAGCCGTAAAAAGAGTATGTAGGGTACTGAAAATCGTACATGACTTATGTTAACACGAGTACGTTAAAGCACGACTCACAAGCGCTGATGCCTGGTGGCTCGGTCAAACAAGCTTTTGCGGCGTTAGGCACAATGATGAAGGAAATGTCATTATTTTCCTGTGCACCTACATCATCTTAGAATCCCGTGTCGTGAAAACGTTCACGAATCCTAATTTGTGTAGTACCCTCATTGAGCCCCGATGCCTTTCAAGACATCATTATATGTACTCTTCGTCGCCTACAATTGCAACTAATCGTCATTTCTCCATTGCATCTTTATAAAAACAATTCAAGGGAATGCTGTAACCTTCTACTACTGCGTTTTTAAGCATTGTAACGTGAATCACTGGACGACCGCACGTGCAGCGAGCACACTCATTGGTAGACCATTTGTCTTCCAACTTAACAATTGAAAGCCTCACTTCACTGTCTTCCAACTCGCCCCAATGTCCTTTAAATCACCACACTCCAAGTACATATGCTGGCATGCACGCTCGCATGCTATAGTATCCGCTATCTATTTTTTGTTCGCAAACGCTACAATACTGCGCTCTTAGGCACAACTTCAGTTATGCATTCATCAGCTACATTAAAGGACGTCCTATCTAAACTCGCACGCATTGCCAAACAAACGATCTGCACGCCGTGTAGTATGCATCAACGTGTTAGCAACAAGTCGTATATTCGGCTTCGGCGGATCAAACGATGGCACGCCGCCAGCAGCCATTGCTAGTAGGCGCGCGATGAGCCAACACTTGAAGTACATCCGATCTAGACTCGCACGCCTTGCAAGGGAGCGATCCGCACGCCGTGTAGTATGCATCAACGTGTTAGCAACACGTCGTAGATTCGGCTTCGGCGAATCAAACGATGGCACGCCGCCAACAGCCAGCTAGCAGTCGCGCGATGAGCCAACACTTGAAGTACATCCGATCTAGACTCGCACGCCTTGCAAGGAAGCGATCCGCACGCCGCGCAGGAAACTTCAACATCCTAGCAACACGTCGTAGATTCGGCTTCGGCGAATCAAACGATGGCACGCCGCCAACAGCCAGCTAGCAGTCGCGCGATGAGCCAACACTTGAAGTATATCCGTTCTAGACTCGCACGCCTTGCCCAGCGTGCGATCCGCACGCCAAGATCCATCAGCGTTGGTAGAAAAGTAAAAGACCAGTGGAATCTCGACTTCAACACCTTTGCGGAAGTTGGCACATTTAAAGACCACAGGGTTTGATTATGGCGGTAGTTTGGCATCGGTGAGAAGGGTTGATCAAGCAAACAGAGCGACGGGGTGGCGGAGGGTTGCTATCCAAGAGGTCGGTTTAGCATTTGTGAATGGATCGTAATCTATATTGACGGATGTGTTGTGGTGATAGATGGTAAAGCCCGGCGTGAACGCTCGCGCTGCCAAAGCGGCAAGACGGGCCCTGACAGCATTGGAAACCCAGCTTGGATTAACACCACGAAAAAGGAGGCGTACCCACCCAGCTCCTGTTGAGGCTGTCGAAGCAGACGAAACAACAAAGCGCCTTGAACGACATGAAGAAACCACAAAACGGAATGCAATAGCACAGCTGCAGCCACGAAATGCGAAGCGCAGCAAGAAGCAACGAGAACCCCAATGTGGCGTTAATGAAGCACGCAACAAAGACGCGAAAGGTGGGTTATGTTGAACATTAACGCGTGTTATTGGTATGGCTGCAGTGACTAACACTCAACTTCTCAATACAGCATTTTTTGCCACTGTTGATGCTCCTTTCCTCAGAATATGCGGCAGCTGTGGGAACTTACTAAGTCTGAACAGGCTGTATTTAAACAAAACCGGCCAGACGGAGATTTGTTTACTCCGCTGTGTAGCACCACAGGAGAGTGTGAAGTCATCCCAGAGGCAATTGTCAACAATAATTGCTGTCCCATGATTTGGCTGTGCAGGCGATGCGACGCGTCTTTTTGCGAAAGAAACAAGTACCAAAATTTTGCCGGGCAAGTGGTTTCCGAATTGCTCAAGTGCCTCATGAACTCGCCGTACTCAATCGAATGGAGGCACGTCTTATCGGGTTGGGAGTTTGCTTTACAACATGTGTAAATTTGCACTGCGATGGGCAAGAATTCACACGCGGCAATTCGATCAATTACTGGAACAGTGCTGTAGAAGTGGTATTAGACCTCCCCGTCCATTGAGTAAGTGCGGCATTGTCTTCCTGAAGACAAAAATGCTGAGGCTTCGAGGTTCTTCAGGGTACGACCTGATTTTGTTCGCAGAGCGCTGTGTTGGCTCATTGAGAACAACCCACTCTACAAACGTGTGCAGATTTCGGAAGCAAACTTAGCTGCTTTGCATCAGTTTGACATGGAAAGTGATCTACCGAGCATATCAATCACAGAAGAAGAAGCTGAGGAACTCGCTGTCCGGGAAAATCAAGTCAACAATCAAAATGACGAAGCTACCTTACGTTCTTCAGGGATTAATCACTGTGAAATGGGTAGCCAGCAGACACATATAGAGCCACCACAACATCAGTGCGACACAGCGTCGACCGCTTCTACTGTTTGCGATGATATGAATCAAAATCCCCACTCTTGCTTGCCTACTCCCGATGTGATAAGTTCGACTTACCCAAGAACCGGAGACACACAAACTGTAACGCCATCCGAAGTTATCTCTATCGGCAATAATCAAGATGATGTGTTGAGTGACTTAGTTGAATCGTTTGAACTTGAGCGAAATGAGCTCGAGACACAAAGTGAATTAGAGAAGATCATCCAAGCAGCTAATCTGACGTGTGATGCTTCTGAATACCCAGTGCAGGAATTACAGTGCCGAACCGACACTATTGATGAATACAAAACGAAACTTATCATGCAGAATTGCTTCCCAACCCTATTCCCAAATGGTGAAGGAGGTTTGAATCCATTGGAAAATTGTGAGAAACGAGTACACGAGTATCATCTAGCTGAATATTGTGCACACCTCATGAAATGGCACGATCGCCGCTACGTTATCCACCGTAACTTTAAATTTTTCTGCCTCAATCTAATACAAAGGAGGCAAATAGATGGACTAGTGCGTAGGGTAAGCGATGTGGATAACAAAAATGATGAAGATATGCAGTCAGATACAGCAAAGTCAGACAAAGACTTAAATACGGCAATGCAAATACTAGAATCGTTAAAGCCTTACTTTCGAGTAGTAAGAGGTAGCGGTTTGTACTGGTGCAACGTCCGCGACGATTTGATGAGTATGATTGGAAACCGCGTCCTTCCAACGCGCTGGCCCACATTCTTCTCACCTTAAGTGCAGCTGATACAGTGTGGCCGGATTTTTAAGGCATGCAATCCAGAGCTCACACTAGACCAATGCAGTCCTTTACCGCCGAAAGAAAGACGGAGACTTTTGAATGAGAACCCAGATCTAGCAGCTCGCTTCTTTCACCATAGGTTTCAAGCCTTCTTTGACAACATACTATGCGGCAACGAACAGCCTTTAGGTGAAATTGAGGACTTCTTTTGGCGGGTAGAGTTCCAGCAGCGTGGTTCACCTCACAAACATGCCCTGCTTTGGATAAAAAATGCACCTGATGTCCTCCAGCTATCAAAAACCGAAGAAGGTAGACAAGAATTAGCTCGATTTGTTGATCGTAGCATTTCAGTGCTCTCAAAAGCAATCGGTGACCTAGAAAAGTGCCCATGTTCGGCTTGCACGACTTATAGAACAGAAAACATCGACATTCTAGCAGCTCGGCCTCCCACACACGGAATTGAAGGATGGAGCTGCGATCCTCTCGCGACTAGTCCAAAGAGTGCAGCAACACATTTGTTACTCGGGGCAACTTGTAGAAAAAGAGTAGCGACTGTCGATTCGGCTATCCCAAAGAACTGCAAGCACATACCGAAATCGATGCATCAATCGCCGCCGATGGCACACCATCATTGAAAGTGAAACTAAAGCGAGAAGTAGCGGCAATCAACAATTTTTCTCCTGCGTTGCTTTCTACTTGGAGAGCTAATATGGACATACAGCTCATTGGGAATGCGTACGGGGCTGCCGAATATGCTGGTGCATATGTTAGCAAAGCGGAACCGGACACAACGCGTTTTAGAAAAGTGATTGCAGCAGCTGTGAAGCGTGTGATGCTAACCTACCACATCATGCAATTCTGAAAAGGGTTGCTAACGCTGCACTATCTATCAGAGAAATTAGTGCTCAGGAAGCATATTTTATACTACTGCGGGAACTGCCCTTGCATGGCAAGTCTCGAACGATTGCACGTGTGAAAGTGTTACGACATAATTTGCGGTGCTATCGTGTCGATACCAGAACAGCACAGAATCTGGTTGACTTTGCTGATAGCGCACTGCGGAGTAAAACTAGAATCGAGCCCGTCGAACGTGCGTATATGGCTCGCCCTTTGAACACCCTTTTCGACTCGATGAGCTTTGCTACCTTTCTTGAAGACTTTGATATGATAGACACGATAAGCTCGCATAGCACTGGACAGGACTACTGGAAGAGAATAGATGGATACGGCTACATCAGGAGGCGTGCAAAGTCCCAAGTTCTACGAATGTCCCCGTGGATATCACCCGATGTGAGCAATCCAAACTTCTGCTATGCCGAATTATTTTTACACGTCCCGTGGCGATTATTAGAAGATCCCTCAAACTGATGACGAATGCATAGCCTCTTTTTTGAGGAGCAAGAAAATAATCTTGACAGCGAACTACTCCAGGAATCGAATGCTAAGATAAGTCGTCAACATTGCCTAGATCTGCTTAAAAACTCGAAAAATCTCATTGCTGTGAGCAGCTCCCGCCTTCTGAATACGTTTTCGTTGAGAACTGTGGCAGCTTACTTGAAGTGGCCGAGATAGTCGCGCCATCAGAACAACTTCAGACTAATCCGATTGTCAATACCTGGACACCAAAGCATCCCTACTCACCGGAAGACATTGCAAAGGCCAAAACATTCGTTAAAGACTGCGTAAAGCCCTGGATGAAGGAAAGGAACAATGTTTTTAACGTGAATGCAAACCATTGCAATGCATACTGCTACCCTGTCGCCACTGAGGAGGAACATTCTGGTATATGTGAAGCGATGTCAGACTCACAGTGGATACCATTTGCTTTGACAATGAGACAGTCAAGAGCTAGATTAAAGTCAGAGATCGAAGGTACACCATGCGCACCACTACAACTTATTATTAATGGTGAAGGTGGCTCTGGGAAGAGTTGGCTCATTGATCATATTGTTAAAGATGTGCGTTGTGTATTCAGCGAGCAGCCAACGAAGAGGTCCTCACAGCGTGTGCTTCTACTTGCTCACCAAGGTACTGCAGCGTTTAACATTAAAGGCCAAACCATCTGCTCAGCGCTCGGATTTTCATCGTTTTCCCGGTCTGCCTTTTCCATTCCTTACACATCACTCAGCACCCAGAAAATGGAGCTACTAAACTGAATTCGTTACAACAGCAATTTAAAGACGTGCATTTGGTGATAATTGACGAGTTTAGTGTTATATCCTGTGGTATGCTTCACTGGATAGATGAAAGAATGAGAGAAATTTGGCCACAACAGCGGCATTTACGATTCGGAGGCCGTGATGTAATATTTACTGGAGATGCGGCACAGCTAGATCCCGTCGTACCATACTCACTATCTACGCCAAAGCAACGAGTGTTAAATGAGGTGCACCGTAAAGGACGGGAGTTGTGGGAAGATATAGAGACTGTTTGCACACTCACAAGTCAGAATAGAGGCAAGAATGACCCGGAATGGTTCGATGCCTTACGACACTTACGCAAGCGTTCACCAACACAGTCAGATGTGGAGCTCTTTAATTCACGGTGCAGTGATAGCACAAGCATTCCTGAGTGGTTTTCCAAAGCTAAACACATAGCTCACAAAAATGCTGATGTTAATATCGCAAACGAAGAGAGTCTTCTCGCAAACAACGCACCCATTGTTCATATTAATGCTCTGCATCACGTTCAGCAAAAACGTATCCATCGTCAACGTGACATACCTGACGGGACAGTGAGTGCTCTGGTTAGCGAAGCTAAAACCGCGAACTCCGACCGAGATAGAGTAGTTGCCACAAAGTTAAAGTTATGCGTTGGTGCCCCTGTAACACTGACCTTTAACCTTGAACAAACAGCAGGTCTCTGCAATGGCACAAATGGTGTCATTTACGACCTCATTTTTGTTTCGGACAGCGAGCTTCCTATTGTTCTCATTCAGGTTACAGACCTGTATCTTGGGCCTTCGTTCTTGAAAGACGTTCCAAACATTGTTCCGATCATCCCTAGAGAAATCAGTTGGGGAAAAAGAATAGCGATTTTCGTGTTGTTCGCAGAGGGATTCCATTACGGCTAGCATACGCAATGACTATCCATAAAGTCCAAGGGTTGACCTGTGAGAAGGTTGTCTTTCATAGCAATTCCATCCCGAGCGTAGCATTTGCATACGTGGCATTATCGCGTGTAAGACAAAGAGAATCTATTATTTTAACACAGCCACTAACGATGGACAAACTTAGGACATCTCCTGAAAAAGTAGCACAATTTGAGGCAGAAGAAGCTCGTGTTGGTAAAGCAGTGGCCAGAACCATGGCGATCGCACTTCCTATTGTCCAGACAATGAAGCTACTTGCCCAGGTGCACAACAATTCGGTGCTTCCTCGCTCGTAGAACCTGTGCATGACACTTGACTTGAAGCTCCGATAGCTAGGGTTACAACCAGTCTGCGTGGTGGCAGACTGTCACCATCGCATACTTCCCGTGAGCGGCGGCGCCATTGACACAGTTCAAGCACTGCCACTTCATCAGTAAATGAGGGCCACCGATAATCAAGACAAGATTACACGAGCCAGCTGAAGACGTGAAATCTCCACGGAAATAACGTGCAGATTGTACAATTTTGTCATCCACAGCAACAAGTTTCGCAAAGCCTTCGGTACGGATGAGTGGGTGCAAAGTCAAAGCCATGTATTCAATGTTCGCAGTCCAAACAGCACGTATCTAAAGACCAGTGTTAATTCTTCAAGTGTGCTGCCCAAATGGCTTCAAACTTCTCGAGAAGCCGTTTGTCAGCGTGGATCCGACGCTGGACTTCTTCACGCTGTGTTTTTAAGATCTCCTCAAGAGGCCCAAACTTTAGAGTTACAGAGTTCTCGGATTGAGCAAAAACGTTACTGGTGCTTCCGAAATATCCGACGTCGGATACAGCGTCGATGATGATTCCTGTGGCGCGACAGAAATTAAGTTCGCCGCAGATTGGTTTTGGCTCTGACCGCCCTCCGCTCGCCGTCGATCAGCCGGCAACAAGATTTCACACCCGGTACAAACCGTTATTATAGCGTCTAAAAAGTAGTAACAGTTAGTCGTAGCTTATCGCGTGCTTAAGAAAAAATCGTTTTGCCTTACCTCTTCCGCTCTCGCTCTGGTGCTCTTGAATCGTTGAGGCTTCTTTTGCCGCCTTCGAGTGCTCGAGCAACTTTCGGCATCGACGTTTCCGCTGAGATGCATTTTGGAGTTGACGGTGGCCCTCACACAGCCAATGCAACTCCCCATTTTTTTAATAGTGCGTTGTTGCTGGCATCCACTACGGTGGCGACACCGCGTTAGCTGGGACTTGAGCGTTGTCTGTCCAGCGGAAGAAATATCCGACGATCCAGTTGTTGTGATATCAGAAGTTGAGGTGTGTTCACGATTGCTTTGTGATTGCTCCAATGAAGCAGCAGAAACATGAATCGAGCTTGATCTCGTTTGAGACGATGTCTCTTCTTGAGAATTCGCACCAGCCACTTGCTCTTTAGCGCGTATTCTGCGACTAACAACTTGCTTTTTGCGCTGGTACCGCTGTCGCTGGTCATCATTCTGCAACCGACGATGTCGCTCGCACAACCAGTGCAACCCGCCGTTTTTCTTTACAGCTCGCTTCCCAGTGCATTGACTGGGATGCTTACACGTATTCCCGTGACGCTGACGAACCGGAGGTGCAGCATTTCCACTAAGCGAATCTGCTTGTGGCACGTGTTGGTCAGCTCTTGGTACCACATCAATGCCTGGAAGCCTTACAGACTGATCCCCTGCCGGCATCAATTGACTGGAAGCTTTTAATGCACGACGCTCCTTTTGCTGGTCCGGACATGTTCGCGATGGGCCACGCACATCGAATGCAGTTCCCCGTTACTCTTTACTGCTGGTTCACCTGTGCACGTAATCGAGAACTTGCACTGCCATAAAATCCAGTGACGGCCTACACAAACAAGACCAAGCGTTTCGTTAGCGTGCACATCTCAATCGTCAAGGTCTGAGTGTATTGCATCTAACCCGGCATAGGAGCTCTTGCTGTCTTACTCGCGGTTGCGCGCGAAGAAGTGTTGAAGATTGCTGTCTTGCTCGCGGTTGCGCGCGAAAGATATGAAGATACGAACG
>JAAVTI010000862.1:0-10355 GCA_011947335.1 Phytophthora constricta
CATCTCCCTCACACTACACATTTGTATGATACGTCTTTCAAATACTTTGTGCAAGTTACGGACACCACTGCCATTGATACCAAGGCCGTTCAGCATACAAACATTAAGGTTAAATTGTGACGTCATCGCCAACAGAAAATCCCAGAACCTCGACCCACCCACCCCCTGATGCAGTACCACCCACCCTTTCAGATGTGAAAACATGGGTTTTGCCGAACCCTCCGAGGCACCGGCAACATGCGAACACAAATGCTGGATTGAGCCCGCTTGGAGAATGCTGTGAGCAGTGTTCAGACAATAAAATAAAAAACTGTATTGGACTTACAGAAAAACATAATACAGCATTGCAATATGCGTGACTCCCGAAATAAGTATTGCAATTATTCACAAATATTGTAAGGGTTTGGAACGGTGCAGTGATGTGGAAATGAACCAACCACGCTGCAGCGAAGAAATGCTGCGACATCTGACGCGATCTTGACATGATACTTGGATGTTGAAGTCGAAAATCAAACTAAATGCATGATTGAGAGAAGCACATCGTACCGAGTTGAACTGCCAACGCACCCCGGAACCAGTCATTCTAGTCATCAATCACCGATCCGAAAGGTAAAAAGTAAATATACTTATTACGAGGCCAATTGCATATTGTACGGTTTGCCCGGCTTTTCAATAATCCGTTATTCCGTCAATATTATACCATAGTTATTATATCTGGGGCGAAGCCCCTATGTATTTATGGCTTCTGTTACCCTTATTTGTTTCTGGAATCGGTTAGGGTTCGGATCTATCATTGCGCACTGGGGAGTCGAAACTTCGTTTTTTTACCTCTTTTTAAAGACTTCAGCGAGATCGAGAAAAATATGAATACACAAAAGCATACAAATTTTAAAGGAACACCTTTAGATAGTGGACTAACAGTCACTAAATGAGGGTTATTTTAATTGCCACTGTTCGTAGCGTCTTTTCTTAGAGGAGGAGCAAATTAGACTAAAAGTGTACATTTTCTGGGCGAAATAGCTGACATTTTTACCAGCTCATGCGCCCCAGCACCCTGTCTAGTGGGTAGGCTTACCCCAGTTTAGCTCCGAAGGCTTGCTTAACAGGACTGGCATCCCTCAAGAGTTAATACCGTAAAAACACATCAAGGCCAGACGTCAGCCGTAAAAAGAGTATGTAGGGTACTGAAAATCGTACATGACTTATGTTAACACGAGTACGTTAAAGCACGACTCACAAGCGCTGATGCCTGGTGGCTCAGTCAAACAAGCTTTTGCGGCGTTAGGCACAATGATGAAGGAAATGTCATTATTTTCCTGTGCACCTACATCATCTTGGAATCCCGTGTCGTGAAAACGTTCACGAATCCTAATTTGTGTAGTACCCTCATTGAGCCCCTCGATGCCTTTCAAGACATCATTATATGTACTCTTCGTCGCCTACAATTGCAACTAATCGTCATTTCTCCATTGCATCTTTATAAAAACAATTCAAGGGAATGCTGTAACCTTCTACTACTGCGTTTTTAAGCATTGTAACGTGAATCACTGGACGACCGCACGTGCAGCGAGCACACTCATTGGTAGACCATTTGTCTTCCAACTTAACAATTGAAAGCCTCACTTCACTGTCTTCCAACTCGCCCCAATGTCCTTTAAATCACCACACTCCAAGTACATATGCTGGCATGCACGCTCGCATGCTATAGTATCCGCTATCTATTTTTTGTTCGCAAACGCTACAATACTGCGCTCTTAGGCACAACTTCAGTTATGCATTCATCAGCTACATTAAAGGACGTCCTATCTAAACTCGCACGCATTGCCAAACAAACGATCTGCACGCCGTGTAGTATGCATCAACGTGTTAGCAACAAGTCGTATATTCGGCTTCGGCGGATCAAACGATGGCACGCCGCCAGCAGCCATTGCTAGTAGGCGCGCGATGAGCCAACACTTGAAGTACATCCGATCTAGACTCGCACGCCTTGCAAGGAGCGATCCGCACGCCGTGTAGTATGCATCAACGTGTTAGCAACACGTCGTAGATTCGGCTTCGGCGAATCAAACGATGGCACGCCGCCAACAGCCAGCTAGCAGTCGCGCGATGAGCCAACACTTGAAGTACATCCGATCTAGACTCGCACGCCTTGCAAGGAAGCGATCCGCACGCCGCGCAGGAAACTTCAACATCCTAGCAACACGTCGTAGATTCGGCTTCGGCGAATCAAACGATGGCACGCCGCCAACAGCCAGCTAGCAGTCGCGCGATGAGCCAACACTTGAAGTATATCCGTTCTAGACTCGCACGCCTTGCCCAGCGTGCGATCCGCACGCCAAGATCCATCAGCGTTGGTAGAAAAGTAAAAGACCAGTGGAATCTCGACTTCAACACCTTTGCGGAAGTTGGCACATTTAAAGACCACAGGGTTTGATTATGGCGGTAGTTTGGCATCGGTGAGAAGGGTTGATCAAGCAAACAGAGCGACGGGGTGGCGGAGGGTTGCTATCCAAGAGGTCGGTTTAGCATTTGTGAATGGATCGTAATCTATATTGACGGATGTGTTGTGGTGATAGATGGTAAAGCCCGGCGTGAACGCTCGCGCTGCCAAAGCGGCAAGACGGGCCCTGACAGCATTGGAAACCCAGCTTGGATTAACACCACGAAAAAGGAGGCGTACCCACCCAGCTCCTGTTGAGGCTGTCGAAGCAGACGAAACAACAAAGCGCCTTGAACGACATGAAGAAACCACAAAACGGAATGCAATAGCACAGCTGCAGCCACGAAATGCGAAGCGCAGCAAGAAGCAACGAGAACCCCAATGTGGCGTTAATGAAGCACGCAACAAAGACGCGAAAGGTGGGTTATGTTGAACATTAACGCGTGTTATTGGTATGGCTGCAGTGACTAACACTTAACTTCTCAATACAGCATTTTTTGCCACTGTTGATGCTCCTTTCCTCAGAATATGCGGCAGCTGTGGGGAACTTACTAAGTCTGAACAAGCTGTATTTAAACAATACCGGCCAGACGGAGATTTGTTTACTCCGCTGTGTAGCACCACAGGAGAGTGTGAAGTCATCCCAGAGGCGATTGTCAACGACGAAAATAATTGCTGTCCCATGATTTGGCTGTGCAGGCGATGCGACGCGTCTTTGCGAAAGAAACAAGTACCAAAATTTTGCCGGGCAAGTGGTTTCCGAATTGCTCAAGTGCCTCATGAACTCGCCGTGCTCAATCGAATGGAGGCACGTCTTATCGGGTTGGGAGTTTGCTTTACAACATGTGTAAATTTGCACTGCGATGGGCAAGAATTCACACGCGGCAATTCGATCAATTACTGGAACAGTGCTGTAGATGTGGTATTAGACCTCCCTCGTCCATTGAGTAAGTGCGGCATTGTCTTCCTGAAGACAAAAAATGCTGAGGCTTCGAGGTTCTTCAGGGTGCGACCTGATTTTGTTCGCAGAGCGCTGTGTTGGCTCATTGAGAACAACCCACTCTACAAACGTGTGCAGATTTCGGAAGCAAACTTAGCTGCTTTGCATCAGTTTGACATTGAAAGTGATCTACCGAGCATATCAATCACAGAAGAAGAAGCTGAGGAACTCGCTGTCCGGGAAAATCAAGTCAACAATCAAAATGACGAAGCTACCTTACGTTCTTCAGGGATTAATCACTGTGAAATGGGTAGCCAGCAGACCCATACAGAGCCACCACAACATCAGTGCGACACAGCGTCGACCGCTTCTACTGCTTGCGATGATATGAATCAAAATCCCCACTCTTGCTTGCCTACTCCCGATGTGATAAGTTCGACTTACCCAAGAACCGGAGACACACAAACTGTAACGCCATCCGAAGTTATCTCTATCGGCAATAATCAAGATGATGTGTTGAGTGACTTAGTTGAATCGTTTGAACTTGAGCGAAATGAGCACGACACACAAAGTGAATTAGAGAAGATCATCCAAGCAGCTAATCTGACGTGTGGTGCTTCTGAATACCCAGTGCAGGAATTACAGTGCCGAACCGACACTATTGATGAATACAAAACGAAACTTCTCATGCAGAATTGCTTCCCAACACTATTCCCAAATGGTGAAGGAGGTTTGAATCCATTGGAAAATTGTGAGAAACGAGTACACGAGTATCATCTAGCTGAATATTGTGCACACCTCATGAAATGGCACGATCGCCGCTACGTTATCCACCGTAACTTTAAATTTTTCTGCCTCAATCTAATACAAAGGCGGCAAATAGATGGACTAGTGCGTAGGGTAAGCGATGTGGATAACAAAAATGATGAAAATATGCAGTCAGATACAGCAAAGTCAGACAAAGACTTAAATACGGCAATGCAAATACTAGAATCGTTAAAGCCTTACTTTCGAGTAGTAAGAGGTAGCGGTTTGTACTGGTGCAACGTCCGCGACGATTTGATGAGTATGATTGGAAACCGCGTCCTTCCAACGCGCTGGCCCACATTCTTCTCACCTTAAGTGCAGCTGATACAGTGTGGCCGGATTTTTAAGGCATGCAATCCAGAGCTCACACTAGATCAATGCAGTCGTTTACCGCCGAAAGAAAGACGGAGACTTTTGAATGAGAACCCAGATCTAGCAGCTCGCTTCTTTCACCATAGGTTTCAAGCCTTCTTTGACAACATACTATGCGGCCACGAACAGCCTTTAGGTGAAATTGAGGACTTCTTTTGGCGGGTAGAGTTCCAGCAGCGTGGTTCACCTCACATACATGCCCTGCTTTGGATAAAAAATGCACCTGATGTCCTCCAGCTATCAAAAACCGAAGAAGGTAGACAAGAATTAGCTCGATTTGTTGATCGTAGCATTTCAGTGCTCTCAAAAGCAATCGGTGACCTAGAAAAGTGCCCATGTTCGGCTTGCACGACTTATAGAACAGAAAACATCGACATTCTAGCAGCTCGGCCTCCCACACACGGAATTGAAGGATGGAGCTGCGATCTCTCGCGATTAGTCCAAAGAGTGCAGCAACACATTTGTTACTCGGGGGCAACTTGTAGAAAAAGAGTAGCGACTGTCGATTCGGCTATCCCAAAGAACTGCAAGCACATACCGAAATCGATGCATCAATCGCCGCCGATGGCACACCATCATTGAAAGTGAAACTAAAGCGAGAAGTAGCGACAATCAACAATTTTTCTCCTGCGTTGCTTTCTACGTGGAGAGCTAATATGGACATACAGCTCATTGGGAATGCGTACGGGGCTGCCGAATATGCTGGTGCATATGTTAGCAAAGCGGAACCGGACACAACGCGTTTTAGAAAAGTGATTGCAGCAGCTGTGAAGCGTTGTGATGCTAACCTACCACATCATGCAATTCTGAAAAGGGTTGCTAACGCTGCACTATCTATCAGAGAAATAAGTGCTCAGGAAGCATATTTTATACTACTGCGGGAACTGCCCTTGCATGGCAAGTCTCGAACGATTGCACGTGTGAAAGTGTTACGACATAATTTGCGGTGCTATCGTGTCGATACCAGAACAGCACAGAATCTGGTTGACTTTGCTGATAGCGCACTGCGGAGTAAAACTAGAATCGAGCCCGTCGAACGTGCGTATATGGCTCGCCCTTTGAACACCCTTTTCGACTCGATGAGCTTTGCTACCTTTCTTGAAGACTTTGATATGATAGACACGATAAGCTCGCATAGCACTGGACAGGACTACTGGAAGAGAATAGATGGATACGGCTACATCAGGAGGCGTGCAAAGTCCCAAGTTCTACGAATGTCCCCGTGGATATCACCCGATGTGAGCAATCCAAACTTCTGCTATGCCGAATTATTTTTACACGTCCCGTGGCGATTATTAGAAGATCTCCTCAAACTGATGACGAATGCATAGCCTCTTTTTTGAGGAGCAAGAAAATAATCTTGACAGCGAACTACTCCAGGAATCGAATGCTAAGATAAGTCGTCAACATTGCCTAGATCTGCTTAAAAACTCGAAAAATCTCATTGCTGTGAGCAGCTCCCGCCTTCTGAATACGTTTTCGTTGAGAACTGTGGCAGCTTACTTGAAGTGGCCGAGATAGTCGCGCCATCAGAACAACTTCAGACTAATCCGATTGTCAATACCTGGACACCAAAGCATCCCTACTCACCGGAAGACATTGCAAAGGCCAAAACATTCGTTAAAGACTGCGTAAAGCCCTGGATGAAGGAAAGGAACAATGTTTTTAACGTGAATGCAAACCATTGCAATGCATACTGCTACCCTGTCGCCACTGAGGAGGAACATTCTGGTATATGTGAAGCGATGTCAGACTCACAGTGGATACCATTTGCTTTGACAATGAGACAGTCAAGAGCTAGATTAAAGTCAGAGATCGAAGGTACACCATGCGCACCACTACAACTTATTATTAATGGTGAAGGTGGCTCTGGGAAGAGTTGGCTCATTGATCATATTGTTAAAGATGTGCGTTGTGTATTCAGCGAGCAGCCAACGAAGAGGTCCTCACAGCGTGTGCTTCTACTTGCTCACCAAGGTACTGCAGCGTTTAACATTAAAGGCCAAACCATCTGCTCAGCGCTCGGATTTTCATCGTTTTCCCGGTCTGCCTTTTCCATTCCTTACACATCACTCAGCACCCAGAAAATGGAGCTACTAAACTGAATTCGTTACAACAGCAATTTAAAGACGTGCATTTGGTGATAATTGACGAGTTTAGTGTTATATCCTGTGGTATGCTTCACTGGATAGATGAAAGAATGAGAGAAATTTGGCCACAACAGCGGCATTTACGATTCGGAGGCCGTGATGTAATATTTACTGGAGATGCGGCACAGCTAGATCCCGTCGTACCATACTCACTATCTACGCCAAAGCAACGAGTGTTAAATGAGGTGCACCGTAAAGGACGGGAGTTGTGGGAAGATATAGAGACTGTTTGCACACTCACAAGTCAGAATAGAGGCAAGAATGACCCGGAATGGTTCGATGCCTTACGACACTTACGCAAGCGTTCACCAACACAGTCAGATGTGGAGCTCTTTAATTCACGGTGCAGTGATAGCACAAGCATTCCTGAGTGGTTTTCCAAAGCTAAACACATAGCTCACAAAAATGCTGATGTTAATATCGCAAACGAAGAGAGTCTTCTCGCAAACAACGCACCCATTGTTCATATTAATGCTCTGCATCACGTTCAGCAAAAACGTATCCATCGTCAACGTGACATACCTGACGGGACAGTGAGTGCTCTGGTTAGCGAAGCTAAAACCGCGAACTCCGACCGAGATAGAGTAGTTGCCACAAAGTTAAAGTTATGCGTTGGTGCCCCTGTAACACTGACCTTTAACCTTGAACAAACAGCAGGTCTCTGCAATGGCACAAATGGTGTCATTTACGACCTCATTTTTGTTTCGGACAGCGAGCTTCCTATTGTTCTCATTCAGGTTACAGACCTGTATCTTGGGCCTTCGTTCTTGAAAGACGTTCCAAACATTGTTCCGATCATCCCTAGAGAAATCAGTTGGGGAAAAAGAATAGCGATTTTCGTGTTGTTCGCAGAGGGATTCCATTACGGCTAGCATACGCAATGACTATCCATAAAGTCCAAGGGTTGACCTGTGAGAAGGTTGTCTTTCATAGCAATTCCATCCCGAGCGTAGCATTTGCATACGTGGCATTATCGCGTGTAAGACAAAGAGAATCTATTATTTTAACACAGCCACTAACGATGGACAAACTTAGGACATCTCCTGAAAAAGTAGCACAATTTGAGGCAGAAGAAGCTCGTGTTGGTAAAGCAGTGGCCAGAACCATGGCGATCGCACTTCCTATTGTCCAGACAATGAAGCTACTTGCCCAGGTGCACAACAATTCGGTGCTTCCTCGCTCGTAGAACCTGTGCATGACACTTGACTTGAAGCTCCGATAGCTAGGGTTACAACCAGTCTGCGTGGTGGCAGACTGTCACCATCGCATACTTCCCGTGAGCGGCGGCGCCATTGACACAGTTCAAGCACTGCCACTTCATCAGTAAATGAGGGCCACCGATAATCAAGACAAGATTACACGAGCCAGCTGAAGACGTGAAATCTCCACGGAAATAACGTGCAGATTGTACAATTTTGTCATCCACAGCAACAAGTTTCGCAAAGCCTTCGGTACGGATGAGTGGGTGCAAAGTCAAAGCCATGTATTCAATGTTCGCAGTCCAAACAGCACGTATCTATAAAGACCAGTGTTAATTCTTCAAGTGTGCTGCCCAAATGGCTTCAAACTTCTCGAGAAGCCGTTTGTCAGCGTGGATCCGACGCTGGACTTCTTCACGCTGTGTTTTTAAGATCTCCTCAAGAGGCCCAAACTTTAGAGTTACAGAGTTCTCGGATTGAGCAAAAACGTTACTGGTGCTTCCGAAATATCCGACGTCGGATACAGCGTCGATGATGATTCCTGTGGCGCGACAGAAATTAAGTTCGCCGCAGATTGGTTTTGGCTCTGACCGCCCTCCGCTCGCCGTCGATCAGCCGGCAACAAGATTTCACACCCGGTACAAACCGTTATTATAGCGTCTAAAAAGTAGTAACAGTTAGTCGTAGCTTATCGCGTGCTTAAGAAAAAATCGTTTTGCCTTACCTCTTCCGCTCTCGCTCTGGTGCTCTTGAATCGTTGAGGCTTCTTTTGCCGCCTTCGAGTGCTCGAGCAACTTTCGGCATCGACGTTTCCGCTGAGATGCATTTTGGAGTTGACGGTGGCCCTCACACAGCCAATGCAACTCCCCATTTTTTTAATAGTGCGTTGTTGCTGGCATCCACTACGGTGGCGACACCGCGTTAGCTGGGACTTGAGCGTTGTCTGTCCAGCGGAAGAAATATCCGATGATCCAGTTGTTGTGATATCAGAAGTTGAGGTGTGTTCACGATTGCTTTGTGATTGCTCCAATGAAGCAGCAGAAACATGAATCGAGCTTGATCTCGTTTGAGACGATGTCTCTTCTTGAGAATTCGCACCAGCCACTTGCTCTTTAGCGCGTATTCTGCGACTAACAACTTGCTTTTGCGCTGGTACCGCTGTCGCTGGTCATCATTCTGCAACCGACGATGTCGCTCGCACAACCAGTGCAACCCGCCGTTTTTCTTTACAGCTCGCTTCCCAGTGCATTGACTGGGATGCTTACACGTATTCCCGTGACGCTGACGAACCGGAGGTGCAGCATTTCCACTAAGCGAATCTGCTTGTGGCACGTGTTGGTCAGCTCTTGGTACCACATCAATGCCTGGAAGCCTTACAGACTGATCCCCTGCCGGCATCAATTGACTGGAAGCTTTTAATGCACGACGCTCCTTTTGCTGGGTCCGGACATGTTCGCGATGGGCCACGCACATCGAATGCAGTTCCCCGTTACTCTTTACTGCTGGTTCACCTGTGCACGTAATCGAGAACTTGCACTGCCATAAAATCCAGTGACGGCCTACACAAACAAGACCAAGCGTTTCGTTAGCGTGCACATCTCAATCGTCAAGGTCTGAGTGTATTGCATCTAACCCGGCATAGGAGCTCTTGCTGTCTTACTCGCGGTTGCGCGCGAAGAAGTGTTGAAGATTGCTGTCTTGCTCGCGGTTGCGCGCGAAAGATATGAAGATACGAACGCCTAAAAATAGAGCGGAGGGGGCGTCACGAACCGGTATTTTACCGGTTTAAGTCGCCCCCAAGCAACACGGCACGGGATGCTGCCTTACTAGTTAAATAATGACAGTTTGATCTACCGGAAGTGAAGTCCTTTGGAACTCGCCTTAGGGACAGTACGGCGGGAAATGGCGTACAGCAGCCATTTCGCCGCACGGTTGCGCGTGCGCTTCCTCCGCCCAATGTGGTGACTCCGGTGTTCCCATCACTTGAAGCAAGACGACATCGGATCCCACTTTCGACGTTTCGACGAGTATGAAAGACTCATCCGGATCGGCGCCGGCGTCTCAAGACGGACCCAAGGCAAACATGGAGTTACTCACCACCATGCAATCGAGCAATTGAGCTGGACACCATTGACGTGGCGCCAACTTGAACGTAAAATACTCTCCTGTCGAGCACTTCAAATCTCATCCAGGCGTGCCGTGCCATGCAGCCATGCAATTTTCCGGGCCTCGCTGCATGGGTGGCGATATGCTCGACCCATGCGAGGGTCTCGCAGTGCCGCGAAGAAGGACTCGAGTTCTTCTCGTCCGCGAGCCACTTGGCGCGAGCGAATTTTAATGTGTGGTCGCTCTGGGTGTCGATCGAACTCAGCGTACGAACTGACTTCCTATTAGGTACTTTTCTCCGTGGGCGTTCATGGAACAAAAGCTACGCTCGACCTTCCTCG